>JASANG010002702.1:0-134546 GCA_030248215.1 Enoplolaimus lenunculus
AGTTTGAAATAGGTTTAAGTGTGGCATAGCCACCTACAGTGCATACTACTACTACTACTTCTAGTACTACTTCTACTACTACTACTACATAATACACACTTTTGAAATACAACTTGATACAAAAATATATGGAAGTATTGAATTTGTATGAAGCGTAACAGACACTATTAATACGTGAGTGCTCAGTATGCACTGAGTAATAATTACTGCTATGTAGTGCAGTTTTTGTTGTGAACAACTTTATATTTAATCGGTATGAGTTCGTTCTATGTTGTGAAATAAAATAAACGATTGCGGTAAGTTGTATACTGAAATGTACAGAGGGCTATTTTGAATTAATGCCATGTATACGTGATACCAGGGCAACACTACTTGACAGTATTCTTATATTCGCAATATCTCGAATAGTAATTCGATTTGTGGCCAGTTAGCGAGACTTTCAGATAAAACCGATACATAAACTGTACATTTGTGGTTAGAATTAACTGGTTGCGTGCGTTTGCGTCTGCGGCTGACTTCAATGGTTATTTACAAAATTTTGCACTTGATATAAAATTGGTTTCAATGACATTGCCTGCGCCTACAGCTGTGTGCGTCCGCGGTTAACATTTACTCTGTGCGTTTGCGTCTGTGACAGTATTCGTCTGCGGCTCGGATGCATTTAATTCTGGACATAAATGTACTAGCGTAAAATCGTAGCCAATTAAACATGATTCTTTAAGCTATATATTTGTGTACTTTAGATTTTGAACAACTACAAGTAATTTGTGATGATACGAAAGTGTGGTAAGTGCTTAAGAGTTTATACTTTCGTAGTCATCGAACGTGAAGTAATGTTCTTAGGGGCTTTTAAGAAATAAAACGCACGTTATAAAGTTTGGTTTAATTGGACACGTTGCTATTTAAAAACAGAGAAAAATGTGAAAACAAACATTGAGTGCATCTTAAACACGTGACGATTTTAAAGTTCATGGTGTATATTACCGAGCTAATATTTCTGTGAAATAAACGTCTGTTTGTTTCAGCAATTTGTCACTGGCAGCCACGCATTCCAGTCAGCTTCCATTCACTGTGACCTTTGATGTATTCCAAGCAAAAACTGGACACTCTCTTTCAGCTCTATCCATTCCGTTGAAAAGAATAATCATTCTCAAGTGAGCAGTTTTATCAATTTCACAGAGTTCAATTTTAGCTTGAATTAATGTCTGGAATTTAAGAATTTTAAGTTCTTTGTTGAAAATTCAACTGTTTTCACGTTAACGGTATTCGGATGATTTAGGTTGAAGCCATAATGTAGTAACAACCACGCTTCTAGCTCAAACAAACTGGTACTTTATTTGTTTTAATTTTGATCTATCGGGCTATAGTATTCTTAAGTTTAGCTATTTTTTGCCCTAGGCTTGTGTCAAGGCTTTTAGGCATCGTAATGCTGAGGCTCGGGCATAGGAGTATGCTTAGTCTACTAGTGCGCCTGTAGAAGTAATTGGCGGTCATCGATATACCAGATATAAAAGTACCTTTAATAGTTTTTGTATGGCAGCCTTATGTTCGATTAAATCAGACGTGAAATTCAAGGAACTAATTGCAAAGCTAAGTTATGTTATAGGTCGAACGATCCATTGCCCTCATACGACGATGTTCGGACAATGAAGTTGTATTATAATGACGGCGTGCCGTTTGTATTCGCAATCGTTGGTTTGTCCGGCGATGTTACATATTTTTCCCTTGAAACCGTTCGCGTTGTCCTAGAATCATAGAAATATAAAAATACTGTTTAATTTTTACGCAAGGCCAAATTCTAAAATGTTCCGGAGTTTGATACAACATTGCCGTTACTTAGCCGAATATTTAAATTGTTCTGCAATTTGTCATTGTATGAATTATTCTTTTACATAATATTATTATTGACACTTTATGTATGAAATAAAATAGCTTCACGTTGTGTTCCATATGCTAGTTGACGCATGCTTCAGAGTAAAAACACATCAGTTAATTTCGTTAAAACCCTTAGTACGAGAGCCCCGTGGTGAATAATTGCGAAATATATACGTGATTTAATACTAATTTTGAGCATAAAAATCACGGCATTCCCGGTACGTTGTTTTCGGAAGGATAAACACTAAAAATATGTTTTAAGCAATTATCAGATGTTTTTGCTGCTTGTGTTCACAGTAGGCAATGATGAAGCGGAATCGAAGCAGACATTAATTTATGCTGTTTTAACTGAGGCCTATAATATAGCGTGACCGGACCTACCGACCCAATCTGGACGTCTGCCAGCTTACGCTCCAGTCAACGATCGGCCTTCTTAATTGTGCCTCCAAAAGCTTGATGACGCGAATCCGCTGGGTAGTGGGTACCCACCCCAGGAAAGCCTTTTCCTGACACGTTGTCCTCCCTGCGAAAGTTGAAGGGTTGTCTCCGCTTTCCATCCACTTATTGGCCAATGTTATCCTAAAGGCCGTCTCATTTTCCCGGGACAGAAATGTACCAGGAGTACCCGTCCCATATTCCCAAGACAGCAATGTACCACGAGTACATACAAAAAATATAATTGGGACAGCGGGACAGATGAGACAGATAGGACAGTTTGGACAGATGGAACAGTTTGGACAGATGGAACACTTGGGACAGATAGGACAGTATGGACAGATGGGACAGTTTGGACAGACGGGACAAATAGAACATTTGATATATATACATACATATAGATATATATTATATATAATATATGTTATATATTATATATCCTACGTAAATATGTCTGCCTGTGCATATGTAAACAGGAGCGCATAAGTGGGCTTTCCGGGTATATTTTTGTCCCGGAAAATTGGGACGGCCTTTATAGTAACATGGGCCCACTTCTGTATGGTTTGTAGCGCACAGGTTGTAACCGGAAGTGAAAAATACCGGAACCGGAGATCAACAAAATTTGCCGGAGCCCGGAGGTGAGGCGAATTTCTGTTGTTAAAATGAAATTAAATTCGCTAACTTTAACAAATATCTATAAGGTGTTAAATTTTTTGGTTTTACGCTAATTTTTTACGAAATCTTGCCAATTTTTTACCCAGAATTGTACTAAAAGTTAAAACGAAACGCACCGCACATTTAAATTTTATACCAAAAGCTTAAGCTAACTCGATTTTAGTTCCACAAAAAACATTCCGCCCCTGATTTATGGGACTAAAATTTGAATCACCCGGAAAACAGTTAATAAAAACAGTCATGGTTGCGCACCGAATAAAAACAATGGAAACGGTTTTTTCCGAGGCGGTGGAAGACTGGAAAAACTTTATTATATATGATCTCAGTAAATCACTCGCAAAACAGCGACAAAACTTCGCGAAAACCGTGAGAAATTTATTTTTCTCACGCACATGTATATATAATCGCAAAGGCTGATTTACGGGGACGGAATCAATGTCGGATCCAGAAATTTCTAAAATATGGAGCTGCACGAGATATATTAATAGTGGAAGTATTCTGGACCGAAACGATCGAGAAGTCATACGTCATTTTAGTGCTAAACCTTAATACAAAATGTTGCTTTTGATACCTGTCGGGGATCCTAGGCCGAAGTTCCCCCCTTGCATCTGCCGGTGGGAGGAATAGCGGAAACATCCGTTTCCTAAATTTCTTTAAAGACCAGCAAAACGCATGTAAAAAGCTTTTAGAAACCCCGCTTGATTTTTTTTGCTACGTGACAGCTTTGTAGTGCGTACAGTATGATTATAATCATGTGGGCCAATGTTACTTTAAGGGGTGTAACAGTAGATTAAGCGTATTCCTAAGCCTAAGCGTTGCAAAAATGTGTTGCTAAGGCTAAGCCTAAGCAAAGAAATGTAATCTAGAATCTAAAGCTACTCTATTATGGACCCACCAGAAACCTGGACGCCCCTACAGTAACATGGGCTTAAAATAGTCATTTGATTCAATGAACATTCTTACACTTATGGTAACATTTAGTACTTACATGATTTTCGATTTTTTCGTTTTTTCGGAAAAACGTTTTTTACGATCGATTCAATTTTTTCCGGATAAAACCAGCCCTGAAAACAGGTGTTGCAAAATCTAACAAATCAGCTCCAATGACACTTAAGCGAAACTCCTTTTGTATGGGCGTGAGAAAAATCAATTTTTAAGTTTTTCGCGACCTTTTGTCACTGTTACACATATTTGTTTTTCAGTTTTTTATTCGCCTTTCGCAGACCCGGTACTATGAAATGTGATATATATGATATATATATAATATATAATATATATAATATATATTATATATATGTATATATACTCACTTAGTTATGCGATTCTGTTTATAGTTTCGTTTTGACACCAAACTACCATATAGCTTTTGTATTTATTTGAACCAAGACAACTGTTTTTCAATTTTTCAATTCCGAAAATATAACCCTGCATGCCATTATGGATCATCTATGTTTGAATGCACACTTGTAAAAAATGTCCGTCTCTTTTGGATGCCCACGTTGTGCCTACACACTGTTGAATATACGCTGCCTTTAAATGTCAATGTCTTTATTTGGATGTTTAGGCAATGAATATGGTGTTGAAATCAATATTTACTTGTAGGAACAGTTATTGAAACGAGACTATCTAAAAGAAGCACTGAAATGTCCCTAGTCCCTCGAGACTTAAATTTGTCGCGTACGTGTGTTTACCAGTGTGTAAACCGAATATCTGTTTACGTTTCCAGTAAAAATCGGTGTCCGTTTCCGTTACAGAAATATCGAAAATTGTAATTTAATGCCATAAAAACCACTTATCCGTCATTTTTAAAATATGCTTGAATGTGCCTTTGGATGCTGTTCGGAATGGGGTGGGTGGCGACTTTTTATTCTGCGTGCGCATTACTATGGACGACCCATTTTAGCAAACTTAATATAACCCAAAGCTTGCTCCTCCTCCGTTTACGGCTAGCTCTGATGACCACTGGTTCCGGCTCTTGCCACCTTTTGTTGCACTTTGCTTTTGGAATAATCAAGCAATGTTGTATTTCGGAAGTAGCAAGGGTTTGCCCGAATGCCTAAACTCTGTCTCCCACGTTGGTACGCCCATACAAACATGAACCTTAACACGTACGGTCACCAGGGTGTAAAATAACTAATTTTGAGTGTAAAAATAACACAATTATTTCCGTTATTTCTACGACGGAAACGGGCACACAGGAAACGGATATCCGGTTACAGTTATTAAAGAAAGGTAGCAGTATTACCTTGGTACCAACAGGATAATGTATGATACTACAACATTGCAAAAACATGCTAAACGCTCCGAAACGTTTCTTACTGAATAAAAATTTTAATGATGAAACTAATTGCTACAAAGATGACAAAATGACGGTAATCACTTAAACACCGAAAGCTGGGTTATACGTCAAGTTCAATAAAGTTGTGTAGATAAAAACTGCAATGAAATTCAGACCTCAAATATAAAAGGAATGCGATGCAAGATATAATCCAAAGGTTTTTATGAAAGACCGTAGAGAAACACCTGCGTTCACTTATATTTAGATGTTTGAACTGAAAATCAAACTGCAGGCATTAAGTACACGCATTGTGAAAATATATAAAACAGATCGCAATTAAAATAACGATAACGGTTATAAAGTCTAACTTCTCAACCGACAAATAAACAGCACTGGAGCCTAAAGAATCGTATTGTTGGAAGTGTTCAACATGTACCAACATCACAATGCTTCACGTCACAGTCAAATTTTAAGCACTCAATAAAAAATAGAATAGGAAACAAGCATAGTGCAATACAGCAGGCCATGGTTCCAAGTAAAACTAGCCGACTCGGCCTGTTTATTTTTAACCTCCAGTTGCACCCTTCAATATAGACAACAAAATAACGCGCATTGAACCTACACAACGATAACCGTATACACAGCAACATCATAAAAATCGGTTTAACCGATTTTATATACGACATTCTGCATCGTAATAAACATTAAACATACCATTTTTGTTTGCTTTCCAACACAAAATGTTCTATGTTTTGTACAACAACTAAACTATCAACTTTTACACAAAATTATAGAATATTTCCCCTTGGCGGAACCTTTGTCAGTCTAGTTTTCGTACTCAATACCGAAACCAAACTTGTGACCACCTTCATTGAAATTTTGCATATTCACCAAGCTGGACAGAATCAATTTCAGCCCTAAAATAAAAGTACTATCTTCAACGTAAAATATACAACCCTTGCGAACACACACACGCATGACATCAGTTTCTGCATATTGCGAGGGTAATTCAGCTAAAGTGCTTAATACTCGCTATGATAGCTAAACTAGCACTGCGTTTGGCATCTTATAAAATTAGGCTAAATATCACATTTTGAACAAACTATAGGATGTAACCGAAACGTCACCCGATCTCCAACACAGGACCGAGACTCCCTGTACTTAAAACGTTCTGAAGCCCAATCTGTAATTTGATCATCACCTTTTCTCACTGTAAAAACCATACCTGGCTTGAGCGTATGCTGCATTGAGATGCCCAACTGCGAGCTCGAGCTAAGCTTCGCACGAAGCGTTGTGTCCCGGTCAAGCTTGTACAATCCAGCGAGTCCGAACCGCGTTGATTTGTCCGTTTTGTTCCATCCAAGTGTCGCTGCTAATTCGGCATTGTCACTAACACGATGATGAATCGAACCGGCGAAATCCGTCAAATCAGTCCTAAGCAAAACAGCAACACAATAAATCATATAAACCAGATTTGGCAAACCGAGACCAAAGAGGTGTTTCCTTAGATCGCAGTTTTGGTCCGGAAAGACAGCGAACGATTGTGGAGCACCGCTAACTTGATATACAGCGATTTGGGAAACGGAATGATTCCTCCGGTTACCCAAAATTCAAGTTTTGAAAGGAAACCCAAAACACTTTGATTTTATCGTGACAAAGCACAACTAGTCGCATTTTCGCCTTTAAAACACTTAAGGGGGCATCGTTTAAAAATTATGGGTCGTCCGCATTTATAACGTAATGCTAAAATAAAAATATTTCTGCCCTAGAGCAAAGCAACACTATAGCTCTGAATTAGCGATTGTATGGAGGGTGTTTTGAAAGTGTAATTTGTACCGAGCCTGTTCGAAGAGTACGGTGGCAGTAGCCAAGCGAAAAATAAAGTAAAAATGAATTTTGTCAGCGATTTATTAGCTTAATTGTATGAAGCGGCAATTTAAAGCAGATAGAAATATTCAAAAGTTTTTGGATCTCGCGCCCATCCCTGATCCCTAAAAACGCTATATTTACGAAGCACTTAGAAGAAAATAATGATATTCTTTAAATTTTCGCCATATTTTTGCTAAATTCTCATAACTTAAAGTTTATACTTACACATGAGAATGCACACTGTAGTTGCTTGCACAAAATCCACCTCCCAAAACATGCTTCAATAATTTCTTTTGATTCAGGTCAGTTGTTAATTGCACACCACATAGCCAGCCTTCGTGTCTGAAACAACTTTGGGTAAGATTGGGATAATCAGTAATATTTTGAAATGTACTATTTGAAATATACAGAACATAAAAACTGAATGTGATGAACACACAATTTTGCAAAAACATTGTGAAAAGAACAGACAGCCATATTTTTTTGATAAATAGTGGTGAATGAAACCAGAGCTGACACTTACATACTTCCACGCTAGTGGCTTAAGTCATTTGCAAATATATCATATAAAAAATTACACTCCAGAAACAGATTACTGCAACTCACCCAACAACAGTTGCCGCTGTCAAGGTTTTGCTGCTAATATCAAGCGTAGCGTCGTTCATGAGTCTATCCACTTGATACTCGGCCTTAACTTTTCCAGAATGCTTGCTGAAAACAATGCACAAAAAATATGCCATTATTGTGCATGTACATTAAAGTGACCTACCTATCATGTATATCCAGGTTCACTGGGATATACTCGAGAGGTACTAAAATAGATTGTATAACACGTGAACTTCACCAAAATGCGAAAAACGTTACGATAATTATGTAATACACAGCTCACTTCGTATTGACATTCATCGAATTCTCCAACGTCATTTTGACGCCTTTAGCACCACGATCTTGGAGGACAACATCAGTGCTAAGCGTATTGTCAGTGTTCCATTTTTCGGTAATTGTCAAGCCTGAAGAAGACTGAACCGTACACAAGAAACCAGAAAGGGTTCAACCGAAGGGAAATGTTCCTGTAAGCATGTGAGACATGCTTGTCCTGGTGCATATGCAATAAATGCAATGCACATTGTGTTGTACAGTTGACATATAGTCGACGAGAAATGCAGTTGGAGAGGCGGGCTACGTGGTGCAGTGGTAACAGCGTCTGCCTGACACACAGAAGATCGCTAGTTCGAAACCACCAGTAACCGGCTTTTCCAGCTGCTTAGTTAAAAGGTCTGAAGTCCCGGTTCCTACCGAGACTGACATTGGGCCACGCCGTGAGCGCAATAGTAAACTGCCGCGCTATGAACACGGCATCCAGTCGAAAATAGGATGGACGGTCAAGGGACGACCTGGTTGAAAAATAAGGGCATGTAAGCATGTGACATGCTTGTCCTGGTGCATATGTAATAAATGCAATGTACATTGTGTTGCACAGTCGACACATATAGTCGACGAGAAATGCAGTTGGAGAGGCGGGCTACGTGGCGCAGTGGTAGAGTACTCGCTTAAGGATCCATAGGCTGAGAGTTCAATCCCCGCTCTAGCCCGCTTTTCCAGCTGCTTAGTTAAAAGGTCTGATGTCCCGGTTCCTACCTAGACTGACAGTTCCACACATTTAATATTTCATCTTGTTATACGTTGCAACAGTGTAGTATGCACAGCTACCAATAGCGCAACGAATTACGTTTAGTTCAGACAATTTAAAACTTAGCCTTTAAACTAACCGTGCTCAGGAAGCAAATATTTCACTTCGACCGATCCAAACAGACGTCCGGTTGCTGTGTTTTGACTAGCAGCGTTGTTGAATTGAATTCCAGAGCCAGTTTTAGTTTTAGTGTCGATTTTGAAAAACCCATAATCTAAAATACTTGAATCAGGAAATCAATGATAATAATCCACCTATCGGCGCTCCCTATTTTGAACGGACAATACATGTCGATTATGTACTTTCCACTTCGTAAAGGTCGAAAAGAAATAACAAAAATTCTAATCTCCGTATTTCGTCCATCATATGATATTACGGTATTTTCAGTACTGTTTGACTTACTATAGCCTTTGTTGAAAACATCATTGGCTGACTTTCCCAAATCGGCAAATTTAGGCGGCGCCATGGCAGATATTTTAGCAATATACTAAAACTTAATATTGCTTCTGCGATTTGCGAAACTAAATACAAACAAAAGATTTGAAACTGTACGCGAAACGAAATTTCTGAAGAACGTAATAAAATGCAAGCAGTTTGTATGTAGTTTTAACATTAGTTGCAATGTTATAAAAGACAATAGCTATGTTTCTTTAGCATAGTGAGAAAACTTCCGAAATTTTGGTTTTTTAAATTGTGATTCCTGCCGCTTCTTCGAACGTTCATTTTACCATTTTTCTAATTTGTTGCCTGGTTGCAATGTTTAAGTTATTACAAAGGTAACAAGTAAGAAAATTATTGTACATACTGCAACAGTAAACATGACACGGCTTGTCATCACCAATTTGGTGATAGTATTAAGCAGCATTGCACAATGGCGGATCCATGGAGGGCCACCCCGGTAGCGGCCCCCCAACAGCATCTCAACAAAAAATTATATAGAGTGTCAATTGCTGTTCTACGTTGTTCCGAAAATAGCAGGCAGTTCTAACTACAATCGTAAACAGAAACAGATGTTGCTGAAGCTGACTGGATTTTGCTTTTTCAAAACTGAATTGGCTTCAGAATCCGAGCATTTAAATTTGTGCCTGTTTGAAACCAAATCTGAACTTATGTTGCTGCCTTGTTGATTAGATGAAATTGCGTTGATGCGTTCGTTTTAATAGTGATTCATCTCAAATAACGAACGTAAAGAAATTATTTCATGGCAATAGTTCGTGGTTTGAGTGTGGGTCAAAAATAAGTTTATTACCTATGAAATTTTGTCCTCCCCCCACTGTCAGATCCTGGATCCACCACTGACAGTTCAATATTATACTTTACTAATCATTGTATTGAGCTCTGAAATAGTGACTATTTCTTGTAGTTTCCCAATATAAGCGTTAAGTAGTGAAGGAGGTGCGAAAAAGGTTGCATTAGCGTAGCGTCAAATCTAGATTTTATTTTGTCCGGAAGACGCTTTGCTTTTACCATTAATCGTTAACAACTGCGCAATTCTGTATTTAGGACCCAAAATTAAAGTCGCTGCTACTGTTTAGGTCTCCACAAATCCAACGTTTTGGTACTAGCTGAAGTTTGCGAAAAAATGACGTAACAACGCTTCATATTTTGAGCTGCAAGGAACTAAAATCCCTCATACTCTAGCCTAACACTCGTATGACAATTGAGTTTTAATGTTTTAGCTAGATGTGTGTATATTAGTTTTTAATTCACGCTTCATCTTTATTCGTTAGAATTTAATTAACAAAACTACAAGACTTTCTTGTGTGGTTTAGGAGATTTTGGGAAGTTAAAATTTATACACGTTTTGGGGTAAATATTAAAACTAAGCGTGTTAGTATTTTGGTTTACTCTTTTGATGTTTTCAGTAGGTACCTTTTTATATTTGTGTATTGTGAAGAATAGAATGCATGAGGCGTATGATGTTGGCTGTTATGAGGCGTTTGTTATGTTGTGACTGTAATTCGTGTCGGCCATTTTTTGTTTCGATTTTTACTGCGTGCGCGAAGTGTCAAGGGAAAGCACAGAAAAAGCAGTAAGTTCTCGTTATTTATATGTGTCCGTCTAGGCAAAACCTAGCGGGGCATCATGTCTTACTATGCACTATGCACTATAAAAAGCAATCGTGGGGTAGGTTAGATGTGTCGGCCGTTTTGCGTTTCGATTTTTACTGTGGGATCGAAGTGACCAAGAAAAACACAGAAAAAGCAGTATGTTCTCGTTATTCAGATGTGTCAGTAGCTAACACCTAATTGGCAGGAATGGGCGGTCTCGGTCTCGAGAAGTCTCGCGATTTGGCTGGCTGTCGGTCTTGGTCTCGCTTTTGTTCGGTCTCGGCGGTTTGCAAACCGAGACCAAAGAAGTGAAATGGCGAGAAGCAATCACAAAAATTTTTCTTGGATCGCAGCTTTGGCCCGCAAGTACTTGCGCATTTGGCTTCCCAACATAGACAGCCAAGAACTGTTGACCACCGCTACCGTGTTATACAGCGATTTGAGAAACAGAAAGACCCTCCGGTTACCCAAAATTCAATTTTTGAAAGGAAACCCAAAACACTTACATTTTATTGTAACAAGGCAAGAATAACTGCACTTTCGCGTTTAAAACATTTAAGACATCGTTTAAACAATTATGGGTTAGCCGCATTTATAACGTCACACTATGTTAAAAAATTTTCCAGTCTATTCGGTTTGCACAGGGGTAAAAACAACACTATACATCTGAATTAGGGATTGTACCGAGGGTAATTATTGGGCGTTAAAAGGTTTTTGCTGACGGGGAGTTGAAATAAATTATTTATAAATTTCTAAAACAGATACCTGAGAGTCAGATCAGAATGCGATCTGATATTCGGCTCCAGCAAAAGCGTTATCCAGCTCCGGTATTTTAACATGCCGGATGTTTTTAAACAGTTAAAAAACTGCAACCATAAGTGATTTTTATGTCAACGGTCGTGGAGCTAACTGACTTAGTGTTACATATCTCTGTCATACATGTGTTGCAAATGATTGTATATGCCTGTGTGTCTTCTCAATCTTTATTGTGTTATAATATCGCTGGAAACCTGATAAAGATAACCAGTGTTACATGAAGGGCGTAACAATATCAGTGTATTCCTGTTCTTATGCCTACGCTTAAACTATAGTGTAAAAATAAGTCTAAAACAAGGCTAAGTCTGAGTAAAAACAATCCTAAGCCACCTTTATTTTATAATACGTACCAGAATAGCAGAATGCCCTTAAAATTAACATGGGCCAAGCAAATATTGCTACAAAACGCAACGCCACAAAAACATAGAATAATGAAAGAGGATCGTTGTTAAAGAGTTAAAAATGCAGCGGCGTGATATGTTAAACTTTGTCACGTAAACTCTTTGGATATATCAGGCTGTCGAAAGAATAACTGTTACCTACGTTCTGCTCCGTTAGTTTTGGTATCCAGTTGCACCCTATTAGTTACTCACAAATTAGCACACTAGCTATGCCAACTCATTTTCTTCACTTTCGCAATTGTGCGCTTTGGATGATAGGATGTTCGGGCACGCGAAATCTAAATATGGTGCTTAAAGACTGGCGCACTTGCAACTTTGTTAGCTATTTACTAGCTAGTTCTTGCTAGTGCTAATGATCGCATGAAGTTCAAGTATACTCAGTTAACTCGTGTCTTATTAAATCAGGAGTAAACAGCTTTAAACAACTTTTACTGTGAGGTTTTTGGGCTCGGGAAAAGCAAACAGTCCAACTTTGAGACGTGGTGAATAAATTTTATGTCGTACAACAAAGTATGTGATTGAACGTATTTTTTTAAACCTTGCTTCATTATATTTTTACGAACAGTAAGCAAAATGAAATTTGCTTAATACTTCTTTGAATACATATAAATTGACCGGTCGGACATAATGAGCAACACATGAACGCTCTACCTATGTGCCAATATATTATGCTTCTTATTTATTATTCTACATGTTTACTGCTATGTCTTACCTTTGTATTTTATTTATAAGTATAGGTTCCGAACAGTTGTGCCGAATCACTTATGTGAACCGATTACTGACAAAAATGGGCATCCGCTACTCGACCGTAAACGCCAACCAAGTTCACAACCGACGCACGAACCAGTTTCAAAGGTGGCTACTGGCGCCGGTCATGAATCGGGTAGACCAGAGCCGACAGTTGCTGGTGCATTTCGCAAAACACATCATAGACGCCGATCATCAGCTCCGATTTCTTTGCCTCCGTTATCGAAAACGTCATCACCGAACGCGCGATATCGGAATAACAAAATTCGAACAACCAAATACAGCATTATTACGTTTTTACCAAAGAACTTGTTTGAACAGTTTCATCGGTTTGCCAATCTGTATTTTATATTTGTTGTCATTCTCAATTGGATTCCAGAGGTTAGATTGCCGGTTTTAATTTCAATTTTAGAAAGTTTAAAAGCCGATATTCACGAAGATGTATTCACGGTTCGACCGGAATTCGTGCAAAATTTAATTCCAGTTCCTGTTCGTGCTTTAAAATTGCAGGAACAGGAATTTTACACTTTTGTGAAAAATTAGAAAATTATGACTGAACTAGCAGCTAAGAGTAAAAATTTATATCGTGTGAAAAATTTTACTGCAAGGCACCTTATTTTCTCGACTTTTGTAGTACTTTCATGAATTATACCGGATATTTGCGGCAGGGTGCAACTGGAATTACGGTTCCGACAGTTTTCTCCTTCTGGTTCCGGTAAATTTTTACTGGGATTAAAAATTCCGTTATTAAACCTTGATCGGTGGAAATTAAGATAATTTACTAAAAATGACGATGAACATAGATAAATTTCATTAGTGTAGTATGTAAACCTTGACAATGGCCGAAAATGAACCATCGAAGGTAGATTTCGCTTCCGTGGATTACATATGAAAATTTAAAATACAACAGGTACAGGGAATACCTATGTCCAACTGGGGTTATTTTATCAATAATGTATCAAAACACAAGATTAAAATGTTTTTGGCATATATATTTCATTTTCCGTTTCCGGTAATTTTTTCAAATTCCTGTTCCGGTAAATTGTAATTCCGGTTGCACCTTGATTTGCGGTTATGTTCTCGAATGTCATTAAACTCTTTTTACAAGACAACATACTTAACATTTTGCTGCGTTTACATTTCTGTACAAGTCAAGAAGCTAATGTTTTCACGCTGAAGTAAAAGTGAACAAGCTGACCTTGCAATTAACTTCAATTAGCGCGACTCAAATAATTTCCAACAGTGCACAAACGGAGAAGCTGTAACCGTTTAATCTATTATTATACATATCCGATTTCGATTTCGGCATAACATTCAATACCCGGTTCGGTCGCACCCTGTTTAGATAGATTTCTTTGCCTTGTTTGTGATTAAGACGTTATGTTTTCACAGCTGTTTCAAACACAAAACTAGGTAGTATTATTTGGTGCTATCAAGAGTGGATAATGGCCGGGGTTGGGTTTTTGGCCGACCCCCTTCTGTTTAGAGGGGGGTCGCTATCACAGGAATACCCTTAAATTAAACTATAAGAGGAGCATGTGTGATGACGGATACATGAAGTGTCATCGCACCGGTTTTACCCCCTATAAATAAAGGGGGGTAAGGCAAAAGCGCAACGAGTTCTGAGAACATTCCTTTCTACACAGAATGTGCCCAGTTGCACACTCTCGTAAAAAATTCATTATCGACTCTTGATGCTATCAATTTGTTTTAAACTTTGTTTACCTATAAATAAGATAATTTGGCACACCCGAGTAATGGCAATAAATATGTATATTGCTTTCGCAATGCATGCTGTAGATAGAAGCATTCGGTCGGCAAGTGTCTATGCTGCCAATATTGTTCGTGTTGTCAGTGACTGCAATCAAAGATGCCTATGAAGATTGGCGGCGCTACAGATCTGATAAAAAGATCAATACTTCAACTTGTCGTGTTTATTCAGCGTAAGTTGTATGTGTTTTTAGGCTACATTTGTTTGCATTTCTAAATCAAGTTCGTAGCATAATACGTCGGGTAGCAAATTACGTTTTGGCTGCAGACAGGGTGCAAAGCGGATATGGATTATACCGGAATCGGAATCAAAACAGCAAATTTATACCGGAATTGTAATCGGAATCGGAACTAGAAGTTTGGTGACTGTACGGATAATTTGTAGTGACAAATACCTCAGGCACATGGAATAAAAAGCGCACGTGAAAACTTGGCTGTCGTGCACCATTTGTTAAATATAAATAATGATTCGCATCTGAGCATGGTACAACTGCAGGCTAAGGGGCATAGGTTTCTGCTTGACGAATTAAAATTAAAGATTCTGCTAACTGCGAAAACTTGAGTAGTTAACATAATTGACTGTTCGCATAATTTGTTGTGATAGTTATAACATTGATTTAGGGTTTCTGTAGGCAGGCAACAGATCGAAAGAATTTAATAGATAAATGATACAGAACTTTTATGCAACGAATCACAACAAGTGGGATTAAAATTAAAACATCAAAATTCCGTTCCGATTGATTGTGCAATCGGGATCGGAATCGGAACTCTAGTCGGAATCGGAATTTCAGTTGCACCCTGCTGCTAGGTATAATTGTTAAATTTACAGTAAACTAGACTTGAATTTGAGGTATTGTTTACTGCGCCCGAGTTCCGAAAAAAACTATGTTTTAAAAACCGAGCGCGGCCACGAGTGGCGCCACGCTTCAAATCAAAATAGATTTTTAGCGTCACGTTGGCTGCGTGTGATAGTGCGCTGAGTACAGTTCAATTTAAGAAACAACTCTAAGATTTCCAGTGTATGGTTGATTGCATTGACGTTGATTAATTTGGTCTCCGCTTTGGATCCATTCACTTAAATTTCAGAAAGATTGTAAACTGCAGACAGTAAATTTTGTAAGCTATTAATTATAGCGTATCAAACTTTCGCGTCGTCATCTTTATTTTTAGTAGAAACTTTGACGTTTACTGTGTATTTTGTGTAGCTTTGTTATTCGTAATAAAAGCTGATGTTTTAACGATTTGTAATCCGATAGATAGTATGTAGTGTGTTGCTGTAGCTTCGAGGGTAAAAGGTAGAGTTGCAACGTCTGAAAACAAATACACGAACTCGGACTCGGAATTTTTCAAATCACAAACACACACCCGGCCCGCCCGGAATTTCTCTAATTCAAAACCCGGACGTGGAATATCTCAAATAAAAAAACCCGACTCAAAATTTGCCAAATCCCAGACCATCCCGATTTTTCAAACGCGGAAACTTGAACACGGACTTGAAAAATTTATTAATAAAAAGTAACGATTTAGGACAAATAGTTGCGAATAAGCATCGGGACCGGTGTTACGATTACCAAAAAATGACAAACAATTCTACTGGTTCGTTTTGTACCTTTGCTCAAACGGGAGCTCCCATTGAGAGAAGTAGGGAGTTACTCATGACCCGGTTCCGTACACCGGGGTGAACAGGAACAGAAATTTTTTACGGTTATGTGGCAAATTATTAGTATCAGCTTAAAAAATAAAAAATTAATGTCTGAAATATTTCACTGCAGCGCAGTTTTTTCCATAACTTGTTTTGGTGTGAAGTTCCTCACATATTGAAGCATCAATCTGATGAATGTTTTTGTATAACTTCGAAAGCTAGCTAAAGGAAACGTAAAATAGACGATGAAATAAAATATTTCGTCTTGCTTTACAGTCTATGTTCCTGAATTTTTGGGGTAACTCAACTTTTTGTGACGAAAACCTTATCCAGGATCTCCCAAACTCAGAACCAAAACACAGAAATATTCGCCGAACCGGAACACCCTCACAAGAATTGCAACTTGAGTAAAAAGTCGTGTTTTTGAGTTAAACACATGCGTTTTTGAAAGCAGTCTGTGACGTCGACTGGATGTGCGTATTTCAGGGAAACATTGTGTGTTAAGTTTTGCGAAAAAGTTAATCATCTTTTTCAAGACCCACGTTTTACCCGCGCCTGAAGTTAAACCAGTATTTTAAAGATGGGTGATGATTTGCACTTTTAATGAAGTTTTGTGTTATAGCTCTAATGAATGTTGCACATGAAAGCTTTAAACCTAATTAAATAATGCGTAGAACTTTTTCTTTTCAACGGTCACTGACTAGCTAAGTTAATAGCGTATGTTTTGCATCATCAATTTTTTACCCGTGTGATACAAATCTTCACCAGCGGATATACCCGCGGCTGAAATTTTTTACCCGACCTCGCATTCTGAGGCTAAACATATACACAACCTTAAATTTTGCGTATCACGTACATACAATGCGTGGTGGAATGAACTCACGTGTGCCACGAATTGTACTGCAGAACCAGGGTGCAATTGGAATTCCGATTCCGATTAGAATTCCGATTCAAAACGAGCTTAGATTCCGATTGCACAATCAATCGGAATCGGAATTTCGACATTTTAATTTTAGGACTACTTGTTGTGATATGTTGTGTAAAAATTCTGTATCATTTATCTATTAGATTGTTAGAGCCAAAATTTTTTTTCATGCTATGTTTTTGACAATTGTCGCCCGCCAACAGACACCTTAAATCAATATTATGCTTGTTAATACAAATTATGCGGATAGTCACAAAATTTGTGGTTCCGATTCCGGTATAAATTTGCTCTTCTGATTCTGATTGCAATTCCGGTATTATCCAGCTCCGCTTTGCATTCTGTGCAGCACACATAAACAACTAGTACGTACTGTTGTACAACTGTACGACTCATATTCTCGATGTTATATTGAAGTTTGCAATACGTTGTACTCCTACTATTTTACTATTTGTTGTATAAATGCAAAGGGAAGGGCGTAGCCAAGTTCGCGTAGCGGCCAAACTCGTCTTTGAAATGTTTGTCCAAGGTTTTTAAGAAACTTCTTCAGTTGGTGGCACAGGAAGCAACCCTTTGAAATTATTTAGGAAGTCACCGGCTCCTTTTCAAAATCCGTCACAGACCCCAACACTGCATATGCATATATATGCTGCCTACAGCACAGCTCAGACCTATTAAAATATACAGAACTTGGTAAAGTACACACACATTGTATCTTAAACAGCTATTTGGGCAAATTGAGGCTCATGTAAATCATTGGCTTGGCTCAGACTCAGACAACGTCTTAAGGTTGGGCTCAGGCTTAGGCGAAGTCATAGGTTTGGGTGATAATTTGACTAAGCCTAAGCCTACGGATGAAGTGTGCAATCACCAAACATTGTTGTGGTTGACAACGTAGCTGTAATAAATATATGCTAATTTCCATCAAAAAATACTTTCCTTTTTGCGGCCTTCAACGAGACTCCATTTGATTAGCTTAACGGTGGCTTTAAAAATGTAAACACTGGCTTGTACGCGTTAGCCGTAGTAAATGAATTTATGACGTAGGAAGTATTTTGAAAAATACGTAATTTTTCAGGCCGATACATATTCGTATTACCGTTACCGTGTATGCGGTAGGCCAATAGAGTAAAAAGTTGTTAAAATCTACGTATATACATAATCATGACAAACCAAGATTGGCCCGTGATCCCAAACAGGGTTACACGCTACACCCTTGTGCGGTACGTTAGACATACGTTTAACAAAATAGTATTGGCGTGGCGTGGTTTTGCTCAATTCCACCGTTCACCTTGACAGAGTTGTAGGTTTTTGGCCAAATTGTGTAGGTAGGTTGTATAGGCACGTTTAACTATTAGTCAGCGGTTTGTTTACATTATTTCGCTTTGGCGCTTGGCTTAAGTAAACATTTGTTAAAATAAAAATATATATTGCGATGTGCATGACTTTTTTTGGCTTGTAAGCCACGTATCGTATTTTTGTTATAGACCACGTGCGGAACAACTTAATTTGGCTACAATAATTGGAAATTTATAGTTGAAATCTACCAATATAGTGTGTATGCGGTACGCTACGCCTCCAAGCCCGAAAGCAGAACGGAACTTTGGGTATCCATATTCAGCAGCTCTTTTGAAAATTTGGTACCCCCTTAGAAAAGTTTCAGCCTCGATTGTAAGTCATGTGAAATCCCAGCGTGCCTTTCCTGAAAGATTGTTTCCACAAGAGAAACCTTATTCCCACATAGAAAAGTTTCCTTCAATTGTGTTCTTAGGACGCTGACGCCCCAGAACCCACAAATCCACGGGACATTAAACAGGATGGAGAAGTTTTCCCACCACATTTCAGTTGTGTTGGTGGAAAGTAAAAAAGTGAGTGCCAAAGCAAGCAGGGGCGGCAGTAACTTACACCGTTTACATACAACGGATAAAAATATTCACATGTGCACAGTTTTGAAACGAATTGTGTGCTGTTTGAACAAATCGTGCTTCAAGTTGGTTGGTCAAAAGACGGACAGTTTGGGAAAACTCACGAACTTAGGAGACTGAGAACTAGCGCTCGTGTAGCTTAGTCACTAACGGGATTAGGACTTTGATGTGGGAGTGAAAGTAGCTATGTATACATATATGTCGTAGGTAGTCAGCCAATCTGATAATCATTTCACTCGTAATTATTAATTGGCTTAGGACAATGTTGCTGTTCTGCGTATATAATAGAGGTTTATCATAAACTAAACGGTACAGTGTGTGTTATACAAAGTCTGTTGTGTTAACTATTGTCTCTACGGCAGCGTCTGGTGATGAAAATTCTTCAAAAAATATTCTAAGCACAGCTGCACTATTACAAAACTCCGTAAATAAACATACGTATTCGTGTTTTCAAGTTTGTTTTCATGCGCTTCCGTTTTTCTGGATTTAGCACGAATTGTATTACCATTTTAGTTTCGCAGTTGCCTAATTAATAAAGTTGCGGTTTATCCGCAAGCTTAGTTTCATCAACGACCAGTTTCTACGGAAACCTGTATGATACCCAGAAGAATTCGTCATTCGATTGGAAAGCTTGATGTTTTGCGACTACACTTATATACGTGTTATAGTATATTCGTACTAAGATGAAATATATTGTAAAAAAATGTCAGTATGTCTTGTAAAATGTTATGGTAACATCAACGACAAGCTTAGATAGAACTAAATGTTTTGCTAAATGTTTTCAGCAGGGAAAACCACAAGGAGGGCAGCCGTAAAATTTTTTAGAACAAAAATCAAGTGATGCTGAGTTGAGAAAAACATGAAGCTTTTTAGAGCGGTTGAATCATAAAATCGAAATGCCCCCTCGTACCCCCGGGAGAACAATCCTGGGGCTGCCCAATGGGCTTCACAATACCGTTGCTAGAAAACAAATCGTTGTTTAGTCTATGATGGACTTTGGCTGGCTTCTTTAGGGGTTTTTATCTAAGTCTAATCTTGGCTCGATTTTTGATGGCATGAAAAGAAAATTGGATCAATTAAACGTATTCCGCGCTCGTGTTATATATCAATTGCTGAGTTGTAATTTTTGTTTGGAAAGTTACTTCTCATGTATTAAAAATTAATTTATATAATTTATAAAAGAAATATATATATATTCATTGGTATATAGTAGGGTCAAATCAAGTAATTTGGCACCAGGGCGACGAGACAAACATATCGAATCAGTGAAACTGACGTATATATAAATGTGCATCTCAATAAAAGTCATTTTTGTATCGTCTTAAACACTCGTGGGATCTGTTGGACACTTCCTGCTTATGCTTCGGCAAGCCTTATCCGAAACGTAAGCGTAAGCTAGAGCCTATGTCGGCTAACACAGTGTACAAGGCCTTATTTCTGTCTGTTTGCATTGCACGCCACTGGATTTAAGTGTAGTTAGGTAACATGAGATTGTCTTTGGCTATTATTTCGCGTTAAGTTACGTTATTATTGTTGTGGGAGGCATTATAGAGATGACAGTTTTATGTACTTATATATACATGAATGTTGGCGCACATGTGTATTGCATGCATATATATGTATATTTCTTATAGACTTATATGTTTTACTATGATGTATATTTATTTATGTATTAATATATTATATTGTAGAGTATGTAGACTTGTATATATTGGTGTTTTTTATACAGTCTATGTATAACTATACTTAGGTTTGTTAATATAGATTGATTGGCTGCTAGTAAACAACTTGTGAGGGAGATAATAAGATTGAAATACTAACTAAAGATGTGAGACGAAACGTAATATTGATAACGTCAAAATGCAAGGAAGTGAGGCTAATATAATGATGATAAAATTGAATTTAAAGCACGCGGGCGAGTGCATACATGTATGCGCTGAATTCTTAAATGCAAGCTTTTTTCGCAATTGGCGTTAGGATTAAAATTGTTTTTTGTTGGACTGGTGAGTATTTTAATTTGTACATGCGCGTGGGGTGCGCGGGTGAGATAGTTTGTTTGAGGATAGTTAATGAAAAATGAGCGAAAGTGGTATCTATTATTATTAGGGATGTGCCGGTTAATCGGCATCGGTAATAATCGGCACTTTTCGTGAGTATCGGGTATCGGCAATGCAGAAAAATTGCCGATTCTTTGCCGATACTGTTTGCACATAACAGTCAGTTGGAATGCTATCAATTTCATTTCCGCATTTCTGGGCGCACAATAGTGTGTCTGCGCAGGAAAATTGTTATCTCTCTCTTGCGTGATTTGTAGTGTATTTTGAAAACTTTGAGGTTGGTGTAGGTATGGGATGGTAGCGTTAACGAAATAAATATCTGTATATGAAGCGAAACAAAGAATATCACAGTGTTCCATGGTTCATAAGTAAGTGGTATAACAAAATTGTAGCGCCATGACTACATAATAAATTGAGCGCTATCCTGATTGAATTGTTATTGAAGTATGTGGTTGATGTGTGGCTCCGTTTTTGAAATTGTGGTAAAAGATTCCGACTGAAGTATGTTTTGTAGCCTCGGTGTCCCATAAATTGTGTGTAAAGCTCCATTTGGCTCTGTCTTGTTTTTCAACTACAAAAAGTTTCCCCCGCAGGTAATAAGTAGAATAATAAAATATGTTGAGGCTTAGGGTTCGTTAAGATTTCCCTTAAGCTTAATAGGTTGAGCTTGGGGTTCGTTAAACTTTGGCTAGAGCTTGATAGGTTGAGCTTGGGGTTCGTTAAGCTTTGGCTAGAGCTTGATAGGTTGAGCTTGAGGTTCGTTAAGCTTTGGCTAGAGCTTGATAGGTTGAGCTTGGGGTTCGTTAAGCTTTGGCTTATGCTTAATAGGTTGAGCTTGGGGTTCGTTGAGCTTTGGCTTAAGCTTGATAGGTTGAGCTTGGGTTCGTTAAGCTTTGGCTTAAGCTTGATAGGTTGAGCTTGGGGTTCGTTAAGCTTTGGCTTAAGCTTGATAGGTTGAGCTTGGGGTTCGTTAAGCTTTGGCTTAAGCTTGATAGGTTGAGCTTGGGGTTCGTTAAGCTTTGGCTTAAGCTTGATAGGTTGAGCTTGGGTTCGTTAAGCTTTGGCTTAAGCTTGATAGGTTGAGCTTGGGGTTCGTTAAGCTTTGGCTTAAGCTTGATAGGTTGAGCTTGGGGTTCGTTAAGCTTTGGCTTAAGCTTGATAGGTTGAGCTTGGGGTTCGTTAAGCTTTGGCTTAAGCTTGATAGGTTCAGCTTGGGGTTCGTTAAGCTTTGGCTTATGCTTAATAGGTTGAACTTAACCTAACCTTAGGCTTAGGAAAATGGTGTATAAAGAGAATGACCGCACAGTGTGGCGGCGGGGTTTGGGTGCGGTAGCACCTCCTGTTTAATGTCTTTTCAAACTACGGAAGCTCAAGGGACGGCGATAGACCCTAAAGTGGTCTTGTATCGTCTAACCAAGTAACACTGGCCGGGGATGTAAACAAGTATGTTTCATTGATCAAACAAATGTTGAAAATATATACGCTTCGCCTGCCTAGATGCTTCAGGTTACTAACACGATTAGGGTTTATTTGAGGTATGCGTATTGTTTTTCGTATCGCAATGCTTGATAGGAACCAAGTTTGGTAACTAAGTAGTTCTTTTCTTGCTAGTTTCGAGATATGCACTTTATGTACAAAACGTATTTATAGAATACATGCCTGATTTACTTATGTATGTAGATTTTGTAGCATTCGGGTACATTCGGGTTCGTTTCAACACATTTAATGTATATATGTCTGTCTGTAGGTATATTATGTAAATAATGTAGCATGCTATGGCATATACCGACCGGAAGCTGTAATTACATGTGTTGTTATAAATTTGAAAAATGGTAATCACATTGTTCAGGAAATATGCACTTTTGAGATAAAAATATATAATAATTGTCTGAGAAAGTTGTTTTTCTGGTCGAATTGTGCATGGTTTTAAAGGAATTTAGAAAGCTCTTATATATTACGTACGTAGTTGTGGAGGTGGTTTGGCTTTGGCTAAGGGGTTTAGAAGCTCGATATAATCGTTTGAAAGCGTAAATCAGTAAATAATGTTATATTCTAGATTTTAAAATATACTCTCGGTGATTGTTAAGTGGTCACTGGTTGGTTTTCATGTAGGGTGAAAGTCTTTATACAGGGGTATATATATGACACCAAACAAATGAGATATGGTTTCAAACGTAAAGCGTTTGATTGCTATTGGAAACGAAAAATAAGCCGTAGCCGGAAGTCAACAAAATTTACCGAAGTCTAATGTGGAGCACAATTAGGTGGTTAACATTATGTTGGATTTCCTTAATTTAACAACAAGCCTATATATAATACTGTCGGCAATTGAAATTTAGAAACTATTCATGCACTCGACGTGAACTTTTTTTGCATATTTGAGCTTCTCGTGAACTTCCCTGATCATTTCATAGCCGAATTTTAATTTTGGAAAATTCCATGTTTTGATATCAAGGATTTTCTTTGGGTCCCAAAATGTGTTTATCAAGCGTAGTCAAACTTGGCAGCACGCCGAACACAAATAAAAAATACAATTATCCTCGTCATCGAGTAGAAAACAACGTTGTGCGTGTGGTTATCGCTTAAACAATGATTTTGTAATGTTTTAAGCTGAAAATGCTATTAATTTCAGTGCCGCTGGCCGCTACGTTAAAACCGAATGGCGTTCATTGCGCGTTGGTGATATTGTGCATTTGTCGTGCAATGAAATTGTTCCGGCAGATATATTGTTGTTGTGCACTTCGGAGCGCTCCGGTGTTTGCTATTTGGAAACGTCAAACTTGGACGGCGAAAGCAATTTGAAGCAACGTCAAGCGGTCAGTGGGGTGTTGAAAAAGGTGAGCAAAATATTAAATGATTACTTAAACCTTTTTGAAATGAACTTCTGGCTGCGGCGTAGATTCTCCAGGTATATATCTCAAAAAGCAAA
Organism: Enoplolaimus lenunculus; assembly: GCA_030248215.1. Lineage (NCBI taxonomy): Eukaryota > Metazoa > Nematoda > Enoplea > Enoplida > Thoracostomopsidae > Enoplolaimus > Enoplolaimus lenunculus. Next base: position 24,083 of record JASANG010002702.1, read on the forward strand.
TTATAATGAAAATTGATCAATGTTAAATAAGCTGTAATCTGATTGACAGAACTATTTTAGTAAAACCGTGTACAGTTCTGTACCTCAATTCATATTTGGCGGTAATTTTTTCAAACTGCGGAATTCGAAATTGATCCAGTGGCAGTAAAAACCAAATTCGAAAACATATTGTCTAATTTGGAACCTCTTCGTACACTTGTTCGAAAGTTACACGGGAGATGCTCCTAAGTGTATTTGTTTTATCAAGAGTTTGCATAGTAATGTATCTATCTGTTTCAGAGTGGAAAATTTTCGCCAGGGGATTTCAACGCTACTTTGGAATGCGAGCATCCGAGCAATCATATTTATAAATTTAATGGATTTTTGTAAGTCATTAAATAAGCATAACCTCGGGGCTGATTGTAATACGTTAAAGTAGTGCCAGCGAAACACTATGATGTTTCTTTAGCCTGATTATGCATGGGGAAAGCCACCCTCCCCTCTGCCAGGGAAAGGACCTAGAGGAGGCGAAAACTAGGAAGAGATAAGTGAATTTTCGTACCTACTCGTCTCTCCGCTTGTGTGTATTCATAATTAGTGCTTATGTTATTTCAAGTTTATAAATATGTTCAATAATAAAGCAAGCCGCGATAATTAAAGGTACATTTCTGAAGCAAGGGGCCTTTTGTATTAGGAGTAATAATCCGCTCCATCTTTGTGAGTTGTGTCCAAAGGTTTTAGGAGCTCTTTCACATGGCAACACAAGAGTATTATTTTCAAATATTAAAGAACTTAATGTTTTGGGTAGGTAGAACACTGCTTCAATCCGTTTAATACTCCGATTTGGCCTTAACTCAGATTTAAGTGTAAAAAAGTCTTACAGTAAGCATTGTAGTTTTTTTTGTTGTTTTAGGCTCAAATCGAACGGAATTCGTGAACCGGTGAACAAAAACAATTTGTTGCTGCGTGGTTGTGCAATTCGGAACACTGATTATGTTGAGGGAATGGTGGTATATGCCGGCAAGTCTAGACGAATTTTGGTTTATGTCAATATTATGTGGGTGAATGTATTTGTGTATGTTTTCTCTAGGTTGTATACTTGTTTGAAGTAGATAGTAGAAATTGAAACACAGTCCGCACAGTGGGTAACAAATAATAATCTTTGCATCGCCAGAATGCTTACGGGTGTTGCATATTATTAAGGGGGCCTAGGTGTAGGATGCTTCATACTTGCAAAAAACCTTTTTACAGCTTAAAACGAGCGTTTGTTTTATAGGACATGAAACCAAAGCAATGCTCAATAATTCTGGTCCGCGCTATAAGCGCAGTCGTCTTGAACGGCTAATGAACTGGGATATAATATGGTGTGTTTTGATTCTGCTCATCATGTGTTTTTGTGGCGCTGTTGGTAAGTAGTGAAAATATGATATCGTAAGTATTGAGCTGTAGATGTCAGAATGTAAAAACTTGACATTCGCCGGAGATTTTTGTTGTGCTCGTAGCAGATGTGCTATATTGCAACCAAATCGATGGACTTGTGCCGCATTGTTATAACGTCTATTCCCCAGCTGTCCATTAGTGCCGCCCACAGCATGCGTTGTGCATTATTGAAAACTTAAATTCAACAAAGTTCATACGTTGCGGAAGATATAGCGGTGGTATTCTGTGCCAAAGCTTGCTGGCTATGTTGTAAACATGGTGGCAAAAAATTTTGTTCAGGGTTTGTAATAAATTGACAATTAATAACCTTAAGTATATTTTATAGGCAGTGGAGTTTGGTTACAAAACTTTGAAGATATATCTGCTGTTATATTTTTGCCCTATTCAACGCCGTCGTCTGTGAAGCCGGAACTCGAAGGCTTTAAAGTGTTTTGGTCATATGTGATTATTTTGCAGGTTAATTTAACACAAACTTGAAACTTGATAGTTAGTAATTGAGTAATTACAGACCGAGTGGTTGTATAGCTTTTCAAAAGGTGAAACGTGCAGCGAGATTATATTTATAGCTAGAAAAGAAACATTATATTTTGACTTTTTTAAATTCGCAGACATTTGCTATTGGTTTTTTCGGATCAGTCCTAAAAGAAACGCATCTCTACGCTTTCTGTATGTTGTTTGCTTCACTTCAGCTCTTGTTTTGTGTTTGTTTTCAGATTATGATTCCTATTTCATTGTACGTTACCATGGAAATGGTTAAACTTGGTCAAACATATCTAATGACTCAAGACGCGCACATGATAGACCGTGCGACAAATCGAGCGCTTGTATGCCGCGCCCTAAACATTCCTGAAGAGTTGGGTCAAGTTCAGTATGTTATGTCAGACAAAACCGGAACTCTGACGGAAAATTTAATGATTTTTCGACGCTGTGCCATTGCTGGTGTTGATTACGGCCCGCCTACGGTAGCGAAAGATGACAAGTGTGAGTATATGGGCCGCCTTGCACGAATAGGACGGAATCAGCGAACTAAAGATTAGTGCAACTTAGTTATTATATGAGATCTGATTTAATTAGTATTAGTTATAGGTAAATTTACATTAACGAGAGCTGTAAGTTACGCGAACGCCTATTTGGCGAAGTATTCGTAATCCCACTAATCTATCTGTTGGCCAATGTTACGCTGAAGGCCGTCCCGCTATCTCGGGACAGCAGTGTACCACGAGTACACATAAATAATATAATTGGGACAGTTCGGATAACGGGAAAGATGGGACGGTTGAACTGTGAGACAGTTGGGACAGCTGGACAGTGGGGACAGTCGGACAGAGGGACAATAGGCACAGTTGGGCAACGGGGACAGTTGGGTCAGTTGGGACAGCGGGGACAGATGGAACAGTGGAGACAGTACGCAAAGCTGGAATATATATTTTAGCCAGCATTTGAATTCAAATGTGAAAGTAACTAAAACTACTAATTTTTGCTAGGCTTAGGCTTAGGTATTGCCTTATTTTTAAGCTTAACCTTAGGCTTAGGCTTGGGAACACCCTAAATAGTACTGTTACGGTCCTGTTATATACAATGACTCAAATTTAACAAACGAAACATTTAATTTTGAATCTAGTATGAGATCCGCTTAGTACAAAGGATTTCGGGGTGTTAGATCCTATGCTGCGTAGCGTCCCTTAAAACTGGGTGTCAGGTGGGCTACACTCTAGCACACCATATACTCAGAATAGATAACATATATGTGTCTATGTAAATATGTACCTTATAATATATATTTGGCTTAGAGGTGTCCCTTGGCCGGGCTCCGGTACCATGGCCCGGGGCTTGAGGTAGCCGGGGACCGCGGCCGTGCGGTACCAGAAAAGCAATGTCCCGTGGCACAATTTAACCAGAATACGAATGCAGCACAGTATTTTATTACTTTGCCATAAGCAAAATATCGCGCGACGCGATATGGCAAATAACAAATGCATTGTCACAAACCTCACGACATGGGAGTATCAACAAAATGTCGCGTGATGCGAGATGATAAAAACGGTATCGTACTCCCAGGTACATGCTTACGCAAAAGGTACTTATTTGAAGCTTAGTGTACTTTGCTGGTTCCGGCCCCGCGTAAAATCATTGCCCCGGGATATCCCTAATTTGGCTATGCATTTGTGAACAGAAGTGTGTATGTGTGCACTGCCGGTTTATTGCTGTCCCGGAACAATGGGACGGCCTTTATGGTAACATGTACCTATCTGTCAATCCATTCTATACGTTGGTTATTAGTGTTTCAGTGAGCATATGTTTGTAAAATTTAATTTTGTTTACAATTGCTTGGAAGGAGGAGATTATTATTACTATTATTGTTATTATCATCATTATTTTTGTTATCATCATTATTTATTATTATTATTAATAAATATAATAATATAACAAAAGTATTGTCGTTTTGCAGGTAGCGAAACCGCAACCAAACCGTCTTTTGCGACAAATGGAACATTACTGACTACACAAAATGTAATTCAGTCGAACGCAAATTTGAATTTAAGTTCAAACCCGAGCGTTACTGATTCAACATGTGATATGCGACAACAACAACAGCCGCTCAAAGATGAGATTTTGCTCAATTCTGAGCTGCATTCCGCTGTACAGCAAGAACTCGGGGCAGACCCTCCTGCGAGCAGTTCAGTAGGCCGCAAAGCTTCGATGTATCATTTTTTCGTCAATATGGCACTTTGTAATACTGTTGTTGTTAACGCTCATCCTCATTATGATAAGGTAAGTTAATGATTTGACTAAAATGTGGAATTATTCTACGGTGTATATATTTTAGAAAATTGTGTGCGTGAACAAAATGTCTTCATATGAATGTATAAAGTAAGATTGTCTTTAAAAATATAGTGATTAAGGATTTATTTGGTCAGCACAAAAAATCAGCAAAAACTCAGATTAAAACTATAATCGTTAAGTATCGAGTGACAGTTCCAATAAACTATATGAACCGTGCAATGAAACCAGGGTGCGACCGGATATTAATTTACCGGAACAGGAGCCGGATACCCGATATTGTATATGTTAAAATAATTTATTTTTCGCCGTACTATTAGCGCGCTCAAGGTTTTCGTCTATTACAGACTTTATAATTGCTGCTGATATGGTGAAATAATACAAAAAAAGCGCTTAACTCTCGCTCGCTTAAGTTAAGAATAGCTAAAACGTATCGAAACTTGAACTTCTTGAGTTGCCCAGAAATGTAAACGCCGCCAGATATTAAAGACGCTTACTTGTAAAACGTAATTTTATGATATTCGGCACCAAAACCGTAAATATCCGGTATCCGGTAGGTTTATACCGGATACCGGAATCGGATACGGATATCAGTTTTTGCCGGATAACAAACCGGAACCGGATATCCGGTCGGCCCTGAGTCAAACGTATGTTACACCCATCATCAGTTAGTAACCAGTCTTAAAACAAAGAAACTGCGGTTTCTCCTGACCTGACTTATATATAGAAGTAGCTCGATTGAAGTGCAAAAATGAACCAAGTAACAACTAACCACCTCATCATCGTTTACTGGTTCCTCAGTTGAAAGGCATAGTGTTAAGTGTCTGATGCAAGGATGATTGGCGCCACAGATTGAAATGTAAAATTTTTTAGAGCTGCTAAACTTGTGATTTATCAAATAGTGTTGTTACTGGTTCTGTTTGGTTTTTTAGTTAATGTAGCGTTGATGAGTTTCAATTTAGAATTTTAAGTCACTAAACAAATTTAGGTGTTTGTTTTGATTACAGATGGACGAAAGTGGAATGTACGTGAATCACGCAGAACAAAACGGTACCGCCGCTAGTGCATCAGAGTTACTTAATAAAGGATCACAGATAACTTTAAACAATCATGCCACGTCAATGAATGGTGGTGTCACAACGCAAGCTGAACATCACGTCGCTTCAAGGGCAACCATAAATGAAATAACGTCACAGCCAGCCAATCGAATTACATCACAGGTTGCCATTAATCAGGATGTGTTACACGATCAAGAATCCGTAGTATTCAGAAATAAAGTGAAAGCTGATAACGGCGGGCTGCAAGGAAAAGGACGTAACCTGCTACCACTTCAACATAGTTCAAGTGCGCTTCTGGCTAGATCGAATTTAACGCCAATTAATGAGTCTTCGTTGCCACCGAACTTACCCCCGATTGTTCAGCGGAAATTTACAACCTCGGCTATGGTAGAAAGTGAGCGCTTAGAGCTTGGGGTAACCCACAACAATGGCTTGCCTGAGGATAGCATTGGAAGTGGCATCCCGTTAGCCGTTTTTACGACTGGGTCGTCGAAATCGTTGCTAGCTGTGGTGGGTAACGAGGGTTCCTGTGATATTACTGTGGGTAGCGAGACAGATATTGCTGCGATTGGAAGTAGCGCGTTGATTTCTTCGAAGTCGAGCTCTGGGAATTTTGACAAAGATAAGTATAATCATTCCAATATGAATGGCGGTGGCGATAAAGGTAACGGTCACCCTTCGATAACGATAACCAGTGCGTCGCCCAATCAAACTTCTCGCCGGGCGTCTGAACCAATAGTGAATTCGGCTAGCGGCATAATCAATTCTGATACGGGTAATTGTGCTTCCAGAAGTAATAAAGTAACCACTGATTGGTCGGTTGTCTCTGATGAAGTACTCAGTGCTAGACAATTAAATCATTCTACGGTGAATAGCGAAGAAGACGTCGCTCGTCGCGGTAGTCACATTCCTGTTGACCAATCAGAACATGTAATGGTTGGTGATCAGTCACAAGGCAGAGTTTTGGGCACCGATACTCGAAGGCTATTGGATGGATCTGATGACCGATCGTCGATTACATTAAGTGATTTTAGCCAATTAGAATCGGCTACGACGGCGCTGGGCAGCGGCTGTGGTGACGCTACTAAGCGTCATACTAGAGTCGATAATGAAGGTATTGAATTGAAATCGATTGATGCTGGCAGAGGTTCCTCAGTCCTGCTAGGAATACCAGATGGCGACGGACCGAAACGATCTGTGACGGAACCGGTAGATTTGGCAAGAAACATTGCTGGATCTGTGGATGACGTTGTGAACGCTGAACGGAAGCTGAAGCGACCGAATATGTTGAGGTACTTGTGGATTTTGGTGTTAGTATTACGATGGTTAGGTACCCTATCGACTACGCTTTGATGGTGTTATGAGTAAGAGTAGCGACCAAAAGTGCCGCCCGTTGTCGTAATAATAGCAACGCTAAATTTGCTAGAACAATAATTGACGTCAATTGGGTACGTGTTGTCTGGTTTATAGCATGTGGCTTTGTATCAGATATGTTACTGTAGACGATTCTTGGATTTAATCTGTTTGTAAAAATGTGCGTTTCTTAACATTAATAGCTGTCAAACTACGGTAGTTGTGAAACTAGACAGCGGTATCGCAATAGTGCATTTCAACGGAAAAACTGTGCGGAATTACTACCCATATTAACTCAAGACAATATGCAAAAAGATCGTAACGGCATACTTTATATTTTTGTTCTTTTAGTTTCTCGCGGCTTGGCTTATTGCCTCCATTAGGCAAAAAGTTGGCCGCTTTTCCGTCACTGGCACGCCTTCGGCCTTCGATGAACAGCCGTACACCAAGTCCAGCGCCATCTCCTGGCTATCGAAATCCGTACTACGAGGCAGAAAGTCCAGATGAACTTGCATTGGTCAAAGCTGCGGCAAAATACGGCGTTCGAATGATCAAACGACAAATCGATTCAATAACTATCGAAATGCCAAGTAGGGTTTGATCTTTCATCTTGTTTATGTCTCATAATAGCATAGCGGTACAGTACGAGTGCCGACACGTAATGTTTTCACCAATACCGCGAAACTTGGAAAAACACACTGGCCAAGAGTTGTGTGAATTCTGCCTACCTGCTTTGAAATGCAGTCTTTGTTTGAGTTGGTGGCGCGGATGCATTCCACTGTTCCGTTTTCCGTTACTTTTTTTAACTTTCATAAATATTACTTGCATGAACCAGAAATGAACACGTTGGTTTTGTGAATCCAAAATAGTTGGACTACAAACAAACACCATGTTTGTATTGAATAACTTTTGTTCACAAGTGTAATTAATATTTTTAACTATATTCTTCAGATGGTGCGATTCGGCGTTATGAACTGCTCAATGTTCTTCCGTTTGATTCTGTTCGCAAACGAATGTCAGTGATTGTACGTGACCAAAAATCCAAGCAGATTATTGTATATAGCAAGGTAAATGTTATAGGAATCAGTGGAGTACCTATATGATTTTGTCACTATGGTCGCAAAAAAGTATAACTTACGTTAGTAAGATGTTCTGTCATTTTAATTTTACACGACCAAAAATCCAATCAGATTACTGTATATAGCTGGCTTCTCGACAGTGGGGGGGCGGGGGAGGGCCCTCAGCGCTTTTCGAAATTTTCATTCCCCCCCCCGGCGAATTCAGTGTTGAAACGTAAAGACCTAGACTTTTTTTGAGGCAGACATTCGGCAAAATATGATTTTATATTACGCTGAGTACTCATAATTTTTTAATAGCGTTACAAATACCCGTAGTAACTGATACAATTCAACCAGTCGTAGCGGGACTACATTTATTGAGCGAAGCTCGAACACACGTAAGCAATTAAGGTAATATGCAAATTAGTTGTTAGCTAACTATTCATTTGTCGGTTTTGGAGGTTTGTAAGCAATTTCCTCAGATTCCTCGCACCCAAAAACCCTTCAGCCACCCTAATAATTTTGGAATAATTTAAAAAGTCCTAATTTTGTCTTGTCAATTAAGCTAATATGCTAATTAGCTGTTAGCTAACTATTCAATTATCGGTTTTGGATGTTTGTAAACTATTTATTCAAATTTCTCTCACCTAAAAACCTTTTAGTGCTAAATTTATATTGCTTTTAACCTTAATAATTAGCGAAATATTGTAAAAAGTCCTAATTTAGGCTTATAAACTATGCTAATATGCAAATTATCTATTAGCTAGCTGCTCAAGTATCGGTTTTGGAGGTTTGTAAACAGTCTACGCAGATTTCGCGCACCCAAAAACACTTTAATGCTAAAATTAGATTGCTTCTAACTGTAATAATTAGTGAAATATTGTGGAAAGTCCTAATTGAGGCTTAATTATGCAAATTAGCCTGTAGCTAATAAACGGCTTAAAATTTTAAAACCCCAATGCGAGGTTAACACCCCAGGATAATTGGCTTTCAAACAAAAACCCCCCGGCGGAAATTTTCAAGCTGTGGAGAAGCCAGTATAGCATGGTAAGTGTTTTAGGAATCAGTCGACTACCTATATGATTTTATCAATAATCCCGCAAAAATTTTAACATCACGTTTATTAAGATGTTCTGTCTCATTTACCGGGGTCATTATGGTCAGTTAAACCAGGTAGCCTGGTGTTATAAGCGAAGACATGGCACCATTTTTAAAACTTTATTATTGTTAGGGTGGTAGTGTTCGCGTGAAGTGTTTAATTTTCCAGGAAAATAAGTAGTAAATAGTTTTCTTCTGTAATATCTGATTTGTCTTCAGAATTATACTTCCAATATAAACATAAATGGTTTCAGGGTGCGGATTCAACAATGCTTGATCTGTTGTCAGATGAATTTTCACAAAGTCGCCGTGGACAAGCGTATATCTATAAATCACAAGAATATATTAATCTATACGCGAGTTACGGGCTGCGAACTCTATGTTTATGCCGAAAGGTAAGCGATGTTTTTTGGTGTTTGTAGTACTATAGGCATGCGTTACTCTTGTAGATACAATACATTCAGGAGTGGCAGCGGAAATCAATGGATTTGCTTTTTTTGCAGAGTGGCAGGCAGGCATGTGCGGTCTCGGTCTCAGTAGCGTTTACTTTTAACAGAGCTTAAATATACTGGCGATTGACGATTCATTTTCGTTGGAAAAAGTTGAAAACGAAGTGTTGACACTGAAAACGCTCTCTATTTTATCGTCGTCTTTGGCGTGGTGTCGTGTTTTATTGCTATATCTGTGTTTCTCAGGGTGTTTTTCCTAAATTTAATTTTGCGGTAATTTTTGTGTTTAATGAAATAAATTCTAAACAGATGCAACATCTTTTATGCCAGAATGACACAGAAGTACGAAACAACATTCAAAACTTTGTTAGAAAAAAATTTATTTTTGTGCTCGGTGACGGTGAAAAATTGACCGAGACCAAACAGTCTCGGTTGTCAGATCTCGGTTTCGGTATCGGGTCTCGGTTTTTGACCGAGGCTGCACATCCCTGGTGGCAGCTCGCACAAAATATATATTTGAGAAGAAACCGGATATTGCATTTTTGTTTGTTGTTTAAGCCATAGTTTGCTGAATCATAAGTTGGATATTCAATCGACGATACCTATAATAATTCAAAGGAATAGGCCAGTCGTATCTCGGTCTGGAGAAAAACTACTTAAATCGTTTGTTGTTGCTTTCAGACATTGAGTGAAACCGACTATACTGAATGGAAACGTGATCATGTCGAAGCAGAATGTTCTATAGAAGACAGGGATAAATTGCTATTTGATTCTTCAGTGCGCATGGAAACCAATTTTGAACTGCTTGGGATTACAGGAGTTGAAGATCGTTTGCAGGTAAGCATGTGTGTGAAAAAGGCGGCTCGGCTATTTGGGTTGCCTTATTGAAAATATGATGGTTGGAGGTTTAGTTTGAGTTCTTGTATGCTGCTGCACACATTTATGCTTAGTTTCAGGCATAGGCTTTAAAAAAGCTTGCCTGTGCCTTGGACTGGCCTAAACCTATGTCATAATTTTAGATTTAAGGAAATATACTAGAGCCTTAATTTGTATTGCTAAGTAAGTGAAAAGTTGATTGAAGACTATTTTTCAGGACGGCGTTCCTGAAAGTATAGCAGCGTTACGCGAAGCTGGAATTAAGGTTTGGGTATTGACTGGTGATAAAATCGAAACCGCAGTCAATATTGCATACGCGTCGCGGTTGTTTGTTTATGGCATGGAATTGATCCAGCTTAGCGCTCGCACTGAGGTAAGCGGTACAACTTTACAACCACTTGCTTGTTTCTTGGGTTTTAAATGAAAAGTATTTTTGTCGTTATCGGAAAAAATACGATTTATTTTAGGGACGTGACGATACCTAAATATTTGCTGATACCGATGCCGATTCTTTTTTGAAAATTTGCCGATGCCGATTCCAACTTTAGTACACCGTGCTTAAAGAACAGTTAGGATACTACACTATCATCATGCGAAGACTTAAACCTTAACCACAATAAACGATTATAATTTTATGAGAAAGGCTCATTTCAATTAAATTTTTCAAACACAAACTCAAGAGGGATACCAGTTTTCCTTATTAGACAGACTGATATACGCCAATGAGTGAAACTGAAAGCATTTCAACTGACTGTTATGTGGAAAAAGTTTCGGCAAAGAATTGGTATTTTTGGCAGTGCCGATGCCGATTAATCGGCGCATCTATATTATTTTTTGTTTTCAAATGATGATTAATAACATAATGCTTGGATTTTTAAAAGTCTTGTTTGTACTATTACTCGGGGAATGACACGTTTCCGCAAAAGCCGGGATTGTTTGGTAATGTGTATTTCAGACTGCATAGAGAACAGTTGCATTTGTACGCATATGATCAGATGATTTATACACACATATATATGTATATATATGTATGTATATATATATATATGTATATATAATATATACCTATATCTTATAAAACGTGATCCCCTTTCCATATTCCTAGATACACCATGGTTTGTATAATATCACATTTATAGGCTGATGTTGCAACGCTCCTTGAACATCATATAGAAGGAGTCAGTACTCGCGGATCGAGCTACGATCAGCTAGACATGGCTGACAATAATAGACCTGCGACTGCGTTTTCGGAATTGAACTCGTCACGAGGGCTTGTGGTGGACGGTAGGACTCTGGCGTATTGTTTGTTGCCGTCACTGGAAGATAACTTTCTACGGTTGATGCAACAATGCTCGGCGGTATTGTGTTGCCGTGCCACACCGTTACAAAAAGTAAGATGCTGTGTGTGATGGTTGGTATAGAATGGGCTATTCTTATCACACGAGGTCGTGCATCAGTGTCAGCGTGCAACATTTTATGCGAATTGCAATGCCGAGCGATGACAGACAGCGTCGGACTACTTTTTAAAATTATCAAACAGTATAGCGCCTTCGTGAAAGTAAGTGGAATTGAAATCGTGTGCGTTAGCTTATTTTACAGTATTTTTAATTAATTTGAGGCGTCAGTTGTGAAATTGGTCAAAGAAAAGCTGAACGTTTTAACGCTGGCTATTGGTGATGGAGCAAATGATGTTGGTATGATTCAGGTAATCAAGGAATATTGTTTTACAATATTGTACTTACTTGGTGTATTATTAATTCAATAGGAAAACAGCATGCATCGAATATACTGAAATCACTCAACAGTAGATAAATTCTCCAATCCACATATATGGTCCACATAAAGAATTTCTTGTTTTTATTTTCTCGACTGATTTATGTTGGCTTCATGTGATCAGCGCTGCTTTGTTTTTGGTCTTTTAAGGGTTCCGTTGTCATATAGCGAGACACGCCTAAATTTTTCCATGATGAAAACAAGAATTTTGGTGGCAGCGTGATTTTAGAACATAGTGTTTGGTGTATAGGTCGCAGATGTGGGCGTTGGCATAAGCGGTCAAGAAGGAATGCAAGCTGTTATGGCGTCTGACTATGCAATCTCGCGATTTCGATTTTTGGTTCGACTCCTTCTAGTTCATGGACACTGGTCATATCATCGTCTGGCGCGTATGGTTTTGTATTTTTTCTATAAAAATGCGGTAAGCGAAAGTGATAATACTTTGTTATTCAGCGCTGTTTTTTTAATTTTTTCAAGTAGTGTGGCTTTACAAAAGATGTAATGAATTTTGAAAACATAAATGTAAATGGTTTGAATATTTTCAGTTGTTGGTGGTGGTGGTGGTGCTGATGTTGGTGGTGTATCATGCATGGAAAGTTTGAAATTATGTAGGTGTAATAGGTAGAACATCAGTAAACGTGGTACCATGCGCGCATTCAGGAAGCTTTCGTGTGTTACTAAGTGGAAAGTTCCTGTAAGGAAGGTTTGTTTGGTACTTAATAATGTTTCACGTGAAACTAATAATTTGCATAACTTTTCGAGGACATTATCGGCTTGACTTTTAATATTAGCGTAAGTTGTAATTTGTACTTCAACACGTCGCCGTTGCCAGGATTTTATAATGATAAAAATGTGGTAACTGTTTTTGTGCTACCGGGTGAAATGGTTTTAAAACCTTTACAAAAGCTCCAAAGTGAGGATCCAACCTATATCACTGCGGCATTTCCCTCGCTTTTGCTTAAAGTATTATTCTGTGTGTTTGCTGAATTGGTTTTAGGTATTTGTATTTGCGCTGTTCTGGTTTCAAGCATTTAACGGCTGGTCGGCTCAGGTTCAAATGGACCAGCTATATTTAATGTTGTACAATCTTGTCTTCACTGCAATTCCACCAATTATTTTTGCCGTTCTCGACCAAGATGCGTTCGATCGTCTGTTGCTCAAAGTGCCTCGACTGTATCGACAGGGACGTGATAATCTGGTAATAGTCTCTGTGGTGGTCTTAAGTATAAACATAAACCTAGATATGGGGCTAGTGAGGCGTGAGATTTGTTTAGGCTGGAAGGGCAAGCGTTTTTTAGGTTTTTTTCTGGCTGGGACGTAATAAGGTAAGTGTCCAGGCTGTGAGTTTTGGTAATTTTGGGCTGGTGCCCGAAATAAACTCTGGCGATTGGAAGAACTACGTTCAGTATGTCGCAGGTATATAGGTTACACAGGTTTACCGTTACTCTTTGCACCAACTTGAAAGATGCTAAATTGCTCATCGTGAATAGCAATAGGAGTTGTTGTTGAGTGCAGATATTAAAATTAAGGCGCGCAAAGATCATATGCGTTAGGCTGCCGGAAATCCAATCGCGTATATAAACGGCGCACTACATGATATCGGTTAGATTATAAACACTGAGGACAAAGAGCTTAAAACATTCAAACATAACAAAAAATATAACAAATTTTTGCGATCTGTTTTTGATGAATTTGTTTGCAAAATTTTAAGGATATCTAGGTTAAATTCATTTAGGTTCTCGCATATTTGGGTAAACTATTTTTTGTTTAAGTTTGTTAAAGCACTTGATTGCTTTTAAGCAATAGCATTATTTGTCTGTTGCTTGAAATCTTATGAGTGCAGTAGCGAACCATTGTCTGGTTGCGTGGGTTGTTCATGTTGATTCTTTAGTTTGTATACCGCGGATTAGCATATAAACCACGCGCTACAGGTAGATTAGAAAGCTTTGGTACCCATGGTTCCCGAAACAGTATGTAAAAAATGTAGCCACAACCTGTGCGCTATTTTAGCCTGGACTGGAACTCATTTAGGAACCGAACCAAAGAATGATGTTTTCTAAAATTATTTCTGTGATTTTTGTCTTAATTTTACATTGTTTTTGTACGTTGCAGCTATATCGTACATACTCATTCTGGTTATATATTGCGGATGCTGTCTGGCAAAGTGCCATTGTGTTCTTTTTGCCTTATTTTGTAAGTTTGAATCCTAGTTTATTATGGTTTTAATTTTGACATCAATATTTTAGTAGACTAGTTATTGTTATTGTTTGTTTTGAGCGAAATCGCTCGGAACACGCAAATTTGAAATCTTTATGGTTAGTTGGATACGTAGCGCAAATGTAGCCTTAACTAAACGCTGGTACGTATAAAATTGTGAGTGCCAGCGCAGTTAACACAATCGTGAGTACAGTGCAGTTATTTCTTTTTGGTACTCTCTATGTACTATTTTAGGCGTATGGACCTCAAGGGATTGACATTTGGACGTTTGGAACATTTATTATGTCTGCATTAATCATTGTTACAGAGTTAACATTGTTGTGTCTAGCTCAGTCATGGGTATGTCATCGGTAGTTTTGTTGACGTATTTGCAGCTTTTGTATAATACTGTGAGTGGTCTTGCGTGAGTTTTGCGGTGATCATTAGATTTTAGTTTAGCAAAATTAAAAATGGTTCATGTAATCTGTACTAATACTGAGTTTATAATTGTTAATTTGCAATGTGGTAGCTGATTTGTAACCCAATAATAATCAATGGCTGGGCTTCTCAAAGCAAACTTAAGTACAACTTAGCCCTTAAGTGCCCATTTTGACGTTATTTCAGAAACCCAGCCACTATTTAATTAATTAATCATTATTGTACTTAATATTTCAGAATAACATTTTTATCGGTTCAATTGTGTTAAGCATTGTGTCGTTCTACATTTTCTCGGTTGTCTATAACGCGCTACCGATTTTGTGTTGTGGTCCTAATCCACCGTATTATATTGCGTTACGGCTTTACGGCACTGTTGAGTACTGGATCTTACTGTTAGTAACAATGATGTTAGCGATGCTTCCACGGTTAGCTTCAATTACTATTTTTGGAGAACTGTGATTTGTAAAAGAACAGATAATACAGGCATGGTCGTATCTAGATTTTGAAAAAGAGGTCACTTTCTATAAAAAATTTCGAACATGGTTGTTATTGTACCAACTGGAAAAGTTCCTAATAACCCCAGGCAAAAATCCCGTAGGGGTGACCCCTATTTCCCTGATTACACACTTGAATACAATACATTAAGAGAGATTTCAGTAGCTAGTGACAGATCAATATCATAATAACGTTGTCATTTATTGTTTGCACTCTACTTGAGCCCATTGAAATTTCAAATCAATACATTTAAAGTTCTATTTTGAAACTTTTTTCAGCCTTATTGTCATATCAATAGCTCATTCCGTGTTTCCTTCGATTGTTTTGCGTACTCGACTTGCGTTCAAAGCAAACTTGCAACGTATTCGCCGATCATTTATTGCTACGTCAAAGAATACGCAAAACGACAATAGCAGTGCTGAAGGAACCAATGATCGCCTAGTTTCGGCAAATAAAGTTGGAAAACATCAAAAAAATGTTTGCGACGGTTCTGGAAAGACCTTTAACGACCCTGTGACAGCATCTTCTGAGATGGAACCGGTTGTGGAAGGTGCAGCATCGGAAGCAGATCAAACGATGATTGTTCAGCCGAAACGGTGGTTGGCTAAGTTTAACAAGGGCATGCCCGTTAAAGTGAGTATCGTGAAGAGGATTGGGTAGCAATGGGGGTAGTAATTGTAAGGTATAGCCATGGATGTAACGAAAATTCCTGTTCCGCTGCGGAAAAATTTTCACTTCGACTCAGTGAGTAACAGTTTTAAATAAAACGAACCTTTTTGTTTACGGAGCCTGGTGACGGGGTTACGATTAAGTGGTTTTGTGTTTAAAACAGTGTATATCTCCAAGATTAAGATATATACGTTGGGATGTATGTGCATACTTTTTTAAAAAAGGATTAATGGTCTCTTTGTGCACCGCATGTGTTATTTTCAAATCATGAAAACCACTATAGTCTAATTTGAAATTTAAACGAAATGACAAGAAATTAAGATTTGAACAACGCTGTAAAAAGTTAGAAGTATTAACTTTGTATCTATGGCACGATATGCCTTCAGATTGCACCAACATCTGTCAGTAATACGCACAATTCGTTGTAAGTCAACGCTGTGTAAATGTTTGTGTTTGTTGTAACTAGCTTCAGTATGTCCCTGTCCGTCTTCTCAACTGTGTACCCGTATTGCCAGTTAGTGATTGGTGGAGTAAGAGATTTAATCGTGTTTCTTGCATTTCATTTGGCTTGCAAATACGAAGGATTTCAGATACGCAGCTATAGTAGGTTGGTTATTTGTAATCTTGTTGCTAACTGGTGATATGTGCTAAAGCCCTTCGAGAGTATTGTCCCGGGCTGTAGTAGGATCTAATCATTATTTAAGATAAACATACACAAAAGCAAGTAACTTACTCATTGTCTGCAGGGTCTCGTCAACTCATGTTCGTAGTGATACTGCTTGCAGTGTTTGGTGAGATATCTCTGGGGCTGAAAATTAAGTGATGACTTGATAATACCGAAGTGCGTTTTACCGCCTTTTTAAGAAATAACACAAATATAGAAGCCTTTTGAAATCATTCAAACATAATATTTTGGAATAATACCTTTAAATTGAATTTATGAGCGCCAGGTTTTGACTTGTAGAAGTTTTCGAACCGATTCGAACTGGTGTTAATATTGTGAAGGAGGGTTTTCTAGGTATGCCAGACAAGGGTTGTGGGGTTTTTTCGTAATTTGTATGAAGTTACAGACTTGGTTTGTTGTTTTGTTCGTTGTGATGTTCTCTTTCTTTTTAGTTGTAGGTTAAGATTTGCATAGCGCTGTGATATTTGTGTTGTATTTTAGTTTTTAATCCATTGTCTTCATTTATGCGAATTATAGTGATTGGTTTTCAAACAAACAGCAGTTGAGAATAGTCTTGATTATGGTGCGTGCTGAACTGAAACTAGGAAGCCCAATTATTGATTTCATAATGCATATTGTTGACTAATATATTATGATTTTAGTAGTGCAGTTTTCGTGCTCTTAATCTCAAATGTCTATCTATACCGCATCAATCATATCGCAAATATAGGGTCTGATCTGTGAATGTTAGGCTTAGCCTTGTGCTCCTGGCTCGCGTTCTTAAATGTGTGTAGCATCTATCACTAGTAAATGATAGGCTTTGTTACTTAAGCATCAATGAGCCATCAAATTAGGAATTTAGCACATTTACTGCACCTAACATGGATATGTTAGTATTATATTGTGTATTTGAAACCTGTTTTTTTATTTCAGCTAGAAAACATGGTCGTTTGAAAAAATTCTTTTCTATGGTTCTGAGTAAAACCGGTGGAGAAGGTTTGCTTATCGTCAATTTATTGTTCATTCCAAAATACAGTTGCTTTGTTGTGTTATAGTATCTGTTTACATATTGTGTCTGATTATATTTTGTTTTAATGTAGCTTCTAATTACTTAGCTAATAGCATATTAATTAGAACTAAGGTGGTACTTCGAGATTCCTGTACCAAATATGCTAGAAAGTGTTTAATAAAACAAATGCTGTGTTGATTTTTTCTGGAGGTGCCAAAAATAATTTTTCAGCTACATGTCAAACTATTATGACTTGAATTTTTTTGCGATACAAAAGTTTTCACTTTTGTAATATATCAACAAGGATGAATGATTAATTTTCGTTGTGGAATTTTTGTTTGCGTTTCAAGTGAGACCAATCGCAAAAGCGAAATCGATAATATAAATATGTAAACCATTGACGTTGGGTGAGATCAACTTTTTATTGTCGGCAGGTATTTGAAACGTGAAGCTTAAAGAATTGGTTTTAACAGTTTGTTTGGTCGAATTATATATATTTTTTTGTGCTATATGCTGTATTTCAATTTTTATGTCGGTTGTGTTGTCTAATGTATGGAGTCCAAGTTAATTGTGCCTCTCTATTGTGTGTGTATATATAATGCCGTGCTATTGCACGCTTTCTTCTCACAGTTTTCGAGATGTTCAGATTTTTTTACATCACTTGCAATTTACGTTAGGTTTTAAGAAGGGAAGTTGCTCGGTTTTAATAATTGCGGGAAATCGAAAGGAATTTTGATTTCAGTTAGGTTTTTTATTTATAAATCTGCGGAGACTTAGCTTTGAATCTTAGCTAGCATAACTATTACTTAGGACTTGAAATTAGACAAAGCATGGTGTTTTTTGCACATTCATTTGCAGTTTTCAATTCAAACCGTAGTTTGAAATGTGCGTGCTTTACGTAAACAGTTCAATTGTGTTATATATCTTCTCTTCTAAGTCACAGCAGTATTGTACACATTTCAGGTTTAGTTAATGTTTGTTATTGCTATTGATAAGTTATAATGATGTACTGTTTTTATTAGTTTTGTCAGCTATTAATTGTAAGAAATTGTTTGAAAAATTTGGGTGGAAATTTTTCAATCATAATTAAATACATCTATATAGAGTTTAGAGTGTTCGCTTAAGGATCAGTAGGGTGAGAGGGTGAGAGTTTGATCCCCACTCCGGAGGTCCGCTTTGAAACTATACTTATTGCTTTATCTGGATCAACTTCAGTTACACCGTATAAATCGGGTTTGTTTGGTGCTCAGGGTTTAAATGTTGACTGGAAATGTGTTTTTCAGCTGATTTTATTTAGTTTATGGATTCCTAGTTTCGGGACAGGTCGTTGTTTTAAGGTCAAGTGTGTATATTCGTGTTTGGTTTTTGTTGTTTATTTAAAATACAACAAATTTCGGCCGTGTTAACCAGGGTGCAACCGGAGGTGAAAAATACCGGAGCCGGAGCGGGACGTCAACGAAACATATCGGAGCCGGAGGTAAGGCGAAATTAGCTAGTAAAAATGATGGTTAGTTAGTTAATTTTAGCCAATATCTGCAATGTTGTTAAGTTGTTTAGTTTTGCGCTAATTTTCTAGGAAAATTCGGAAATTCTTTCCTGAAAATTGTGACAAAAGTAAAACTAAATGCGCTAAACAGATATATTTTGCAAAATTATGCAAAATTTTACTACCGAAATAATTGCCGGAACCTGAAAGGCAAAAATTTTACCCGAGCCGGAGCCGCAGGCAGACCTCCTGTTGTACCCTGGTGTTAACATTTGTACGGTTGAATACATGCAGCATGATTTCGTTAGCAACTAAAACTGTCGTGTGAATTGTATAAATATTGACTCGAAAATCACTAAGAGGCTACCTCTCTTCAGCTTTGTCAAGAAATACTTACACTCGTGTGTACGGTCGTGGTAGGATGCAGACTTTTTGACTTGAAGCATTAATGCCTCAATTATATGCCGTTCTGGTATACATATGTGTATTATATCAGTGTCATATCTTTTTTGCTATTCGGCGCTTTCATTTCTTTGATGTGTTGTGCTTTTATTGTGTATATTTGTGGTTTGTGGTCCTGTCATGAGTTTTTAGTCACCATTTATTGTACTACAAAAATATCTTAAATATTCCGGTTGAATCTTTATAGTTACACATTGAATTGTTTAGGAAACTCTCAATCATGAAACGAATTCATTGATGTGCAAACGAAATGCCTGCTTTTAACTTATACGTCTCTCTGAAAAAGCGGTGTCAAATAATATTTTGAAAGGAGATCTCGCATTACATTAAAATATTCATGCGGGAAAGTATTAGTAGGTTTAAAATTGCAGTTTTTTCTATAGCAGTGGACCGGTAATCCGTTTGTCGTGGGTTCGAGCCTCACCACATCCGCAGCAAAATTTTCGTTAAGGGCTCTATATGGTACTGCTTAATACGTATCTTGTAATACCAAACTCACGGTAATATAGCCATTGTAGCGAAAAGTTTGCATGGCTGCGTAGATCAGTGGTTAGAGCAGCGGACCGGTAATCTGTATGTCGTGGGTTCGAGCCCCACCACATCCGCAGCAAAATTTTCGTGAAGAGCTTCACATCCGCAACAAAATTTTCGTGAAGGGCTCTATATGGTACTGCTTAAGTATAGTTTCAATAAGCGCGCTGCTATACATCATTTCTAAACTTTGATCCTGGTGTATCGAAACGAATTAAATTACAATTATTCACCAGAAATTATCTGGACAAAACATACTGTAGTAACACGAATAAGAGGGGTCCCATTTTGTGTCAAGAGGGGTTACGTTTTGGGTCCCAATCAATAGGGTCCATACCCTTAATAAAAGTCCGTAAACGGATAGAGTCCCTAACCCCTAAGAATCCATAAATGTCAATTATCCCTAATAACAAGGGGGTTCCCTCTGGAGAGTCCAAACAAATGTCAGTCTACCTCCTCTTATTCGGGTCACTACAGTAAAACCACTTACCAAATATATTTTGCTTTGCTGTGCAAACTAAATTCTTTTGACATTTTTCTGTTGGACTCATTTAAGGAATAGATATAGCCGCTTTGATGATGAAAATTTAGGTACAGCATCGACAGTGAAGCATAATTTTCGGGCATCAGTGGTTTTAGCTATTGCTCCTTAAATATAAGGTTTCAATTTTTCAGTCTAACCATATGATTAAAACCTGTGTCATTTTAACAATTCTTATAATAAATAATTTTAATTTAGTTTATGTGTAACCGAGCTGTTTATACCAGTGTATTTGTGGCGTCCGTCATGCGTTTGCAATGGAGATTGTGTAAACAAAGACGATCCATGTCTTACCCTTTTTGCCATGCGCATTGAAAAATATACAAGACGGAGTGTACAATTTTGCATATGTGCAGCATAAAAACGTGAGAGCCGCCTCGTTATGAAACGTCAAGATTTTGGCTGACGTTTCCCGTAAATTCCGGGGTTTGCCTGGCTAGAAAGATTTAGCATGAAATATTTGTGGGTATCAGCCTGCCAGTCTAAGTACATATATAGAAATTACTATCACCATACAAGAGACGCGCAACTGTACTCACCGAATTTGATCCAAGAAGGTTCGCTCTGCGACACAGATAATGTCCTGGTCCAACGTAAACGGCGTAACAGTAATAACGTTTCCGATAAACTATAAGCCTTGCCACCGACTCGTTAGCAACCTACAGATGCTAGAGACACTAACCAAAAAAATATATTTCTAACGAAACTTTCCGATTTCGCAAAAATATACAGAGCCTATTCATACATTCTGCACATTTGCTTAAAAATCCTTTTCGCGTGAAAACTGTAACCTTCCCGTTATACATCTCTCCAAAATAATATTACATTTCCAACCATTGTCTTTAACCAAAATCAAAGCGATTTAACATATGAATCACGATTAGAAAACACATCTGAACTGTTATAATAATTTGAAATGTTAAAAATATAAATTCATGATTTTGAACTTCATATCATTACAATATACATTTTATACACATATACTTTGACGTATATTTACCCGGGTTCCATCGGAATGCCGATTCCGGCTAAAATTCCGGCAAGATGTGACTTCTGCTTCCGATTCCGCATAACTGCTTTACTGATGCTGGAATTCTGATTTTTCGGTTATGAGTTTTTGATGATTGTATATACTTAGATTTTGTTTGTTTCGTTTTGTTTGGTTCATATTCATTTGCAATTGTTCTGTTGGTTTTTTCTAAGTGGATATTCCGAGTTGTTAATACGTGTATTCCGTCAGCATATAAACAATTTTTGCTAAAACACTGAACAGTATGAAAATAGGCATATATACTGTAACAAAAGTTAAAAGTCATACACCTATAACTTTTTAATAAAATTACTAAACCTTAATTCCAATTCCGGTTTCGACAGAAAATTTTGATTCTGATTCCGCTTCCGACAAATTCTAGTTCCGGTTGGAACCCTGACGTATACGCATTTATTTTGTTTGCTTTCTGGAATTTTGTCGCTCAATTGATACGTTGACTGTCTCAACTAGTGACCAGGAGATACTGTCTCAACTATTCAACAGGAGATAGACATTTCGCACGCAACAGGAATTTTTTGAAATGAAGCCTTAGGTGACGCGAAATTAGGTAGTTAAAATGATGTTTAATTTGTTAATTTTAGCAAACATCGATTAACGCTTGTTTTATACGAAATCCCGGCAATTGTTCCCTCAAAATTGTGCCAAAAGTTAAAACAAAACGCGCCAAACAAATAAATTTTGTAAAAATTATGCAAAATTTCACTGTCGAAATTGCCGAAACCTCCTGCAAAAATTTTACCGGAGCCAGAGTTGGAGGCAGACCACAGTTGTACCCTGCTAAATACACATGCTTTGCACTTTTCAGTATAATGCTTGAGCATCGCAGCGGAAATTACATAGGGTCTGGCTGATTATTACAGTAGTTTTTTGCCGAACCATTGATGTTAAACTTCCGTATATATATGATTTTTCGTCCTACACGAAATGGATTGTCGAATTTAGTGTTTTTAAATTGTCAATGCATCTGATTTTGCGCGCAAACATGGCATATTCCAGAGCAATATCATAGGATAAGCGCTCTAAGTTTCGAAGAGTATGGTACAACCGGAGGTATGGCTCCGGCTGAGGCAATTTTGGCAGTGAAGTTTTCGATAGTTTAACGAAACTTGTATTGTTCTATGTGCTTGAATTTTAATTATGGTACCTACAACTTTAAAACATATTGCTAGGATTTCTTCAGAAATAATGTAAAAAATGTTATAATACTTCAACGTATGTTTTACAAAAATTAGCAAATTGAACATTGCTTTGATGACAAGTCATAAAAATTTGTCGATGTCCGGTTGGGTATAAAACTGAGATCTGCCTACGGTTCAAACAGAAAATTGACTGGCTTTGGCTTCGGCAGAATTTTTAACGGAGGTTCTGGCTATTTCGGTTGTAAAAATTTAGAATAATTTCATAGAATTCATTTGTTTGTTGCGTTTCGTTTTATTTTTGGTAGGTACAATTTTGAGGTCGTAAAACTTAAAGATTTAATAACACCTTACAGATATTTGCTAAAATTTGCAAATCCAACATGATTTTAACTATACCTCAGTAATTTTGCCTCAACTCCGATTTCACCTCCAACTCCGTTAAAATTTTTGACCTCCTGCTCGAGTTATTTTTACCTCCGACAATGCATTCTAAATGTGATGTTTGGAAAATCTTTACCAGGGTTGAACGCGAAGCTATAAAAAAAGAAAGGGTCTATCTATAACATCAAGGGCAGAACGTTTTTGTGTTTGACTGTATTATATAGTAAACCCCTTCTCACATTGAGTTGCCTGCAGGAACTTAGCGCAGTGTATATACGTTAAATAGTATATATCGCACCGCGTTTAACAATTGCAACACGTATTCATAGTACTAAATCACCACAAGACGTGAGAGCCCCCTCGGGCTCCAGCGTCAAGCTCCTATAGCTGAGTGGTGATGGTATATGCCTCCCACTCCAGTCACTGGAGTTCGAATCTTAGCATAAGTAGGTTTAACAAGGGAAATAGAAAATATTCATGTGAGAAAGGGTTAAGCGAAAAATTTTCAGTTTACTATCTTTAAGCTTTTTAAGCTTTACAGTATTTTTTGGTTAGGTCGAGCTTTATGTTAGGCATAAAGCCCATTCTTACGCCAAGGTTTAGGCTTAGGCTAACAGGAATATGCGTGATATCAACTATTAAGAATTCAAAGAAGTTCAACACACGTCCTGCAAATACCTTCTAACGTCGTTATATCTACGGTTTACGTCATGCAACAGTGTCATACATTTTCAAAATGTATCAAATCAACATAAATTGCGCAAACCAACTGTTGTAGCCGGTAATTGAGCATGGACTTTGAGATCTATGCCTGCTTGTACTTTCTGTAACTGTCATCCATGTATAATGTCTGCATTATAGCCAAAAGACACTAAAGTATACTCGCTGTTTTATTTAACAGTCGTACCTATCTTAAAAAAATATTGGTTGTCCCGCCATTGTAGCCAAGTGTGTGGACCTTTTTAATATAGCGTAAACAGTATAACATGAGTGAAATATGATTTTTATTTTGCCCACATACTGTTTATAAGTGACTATTAAAGATAAGATTGTTATTAACAGTAGATCGTTATAAAAAATTTTGATAAAATTCTTTGCGTTAACAAAGAAGGTTGGCTTTTTCATTCATTTTGTGATGTTTGAACAAAAATATAGCCCTAGTTATGAACTATGAGTAGGATCGTTCCAGTTTGAACTTCTTAACGCGAAAAACACTATTGCAGCAGTAATAACAACATACCTAGTATGTTTATAAAACTAAGAGATATTGTAAAAGTGCAGGTTTTCAATAGAATTCCAATTCTGGCTGAGATTCCTGCAAAATTTCAGTTCCGATTTCTTTCGGCTGGTTTTGATTCCGGTGGCGGAATGTCGTCATTTTCTGTTATATGCCGTTTTCTGCCAGCAGTATTTCAAGTTTAAATGTAGTACATGCAAAAACGTAGTTTTGAGGCAATGGAAAGAAGCGAAAAATTGCATAGCCACCTATTTGGCTGAACTAAATGTGTACTTCTATTCGGCCATGTTGTGTACTGTAAAACGTTTACAGCCTGTTTTCTAAGATTTACTGTAGAACGTTTGTGCAGAAAGGCACCTTTATGATTATACAGTCAAAAGGTGGTTATACAATGGCAGTTGTTAGTTAAGTTATATACCAGAAATCCCTTCGCCTTTAGTTTGGTTTAATCCTGAGATCTACGGTTTCTAATCCGGCGGCAGGTTTAATTGTACGACTGACGAGTACATTTTTTGTTGTCTGATTATTCTATTTATGCTGTACTGCTGTAGTCTGTGACGATATCAGTAAATTTCTAACGTGTGCTACGAGCGGCCAAGGTCTGAGTACCGGTGCACAGAGATTCTGATTGGTGCATCGGATTTGTGGCAAAAACCAAAAATTTAGCAATATATCCAAGTAAACGAAAACACCACACTAGCACTGTCTTACATTATCAAAATCTACCGATTTCTGAATTTTCGAATTCGAACTTCTGCAATGAATAGATACACATATAGCTTATCACCCCACATTCTCATCTATTTTGCATGTTATTTTTATTTGTTACTTTTCTTTGTTTCTTTTGCTTTTCCTTTTCTTCTTTTTGTTTTTACCCGTTTGTTTCTTGCCCAATCGCCATCATTTTCGCCTGAAATGTCGTTATGTGGTTCATATACCACATAACACCCTCTGCCTCCCTTACTGCAGTATTGTTAACTATATATCCTCACGTATACTACTAGCATACATACAGTGTACCGTGCATTGAACAATATGCCCTCACATGTTAACATATATAATATACGTATACGTTTGGTTTTATTTTTAGTAGCATTTAGAATAAATGTTGCATTTAAGCAAATTCTTTCGAAGATAAGACGATGGATATTATTTTGTATTGCTTAATAATCTGCTGTTGGAGTTTCACGAGTTGGGCTGTGAGTTTTCGATATATAGGGTTTTGAGCGTTTTCATGCGATTGTTTTGTAAACACCCCGAACTGTATTAATCGCAAATCTTGAAAAATTTGTGATTCATTTGTGCGATTATTGGTCACGTTGGCAAAGGGTGCTATGTCATTTTCGTAAGCGGATATCTGAATTTCCAACCTGATTGTATCACACTCTTTGCAGTTCAGCTGTAGTTTCTCGTTAATACAGTAATAATGCGTACCTTCCTTTCAAAACACGTTAAATTGTATATTTTTCATTAGTTGATAAGCTGTTGATTAAAAGTAATTTACAAATGTTTGTTATTAATATATTCACAAGCTGTACGTTTGCAGAGCACATATGAAGATTTCTTTCAACAAAGTTCTCATACAAACAATTGGGCGGTGTTGGTGTGTACTTCAAGATTTTGGTTCAATTATCGTCATGTAGCAAATGTGCTTTCATTGTACCACAGTGTTAAACGGCTTGGTATACCTGATAGGTAAAATTCATTTGCTGCTGTTTCTGAAAACAACACATTTATTAGAACAAGAAGTTTATTTGGATCGAAAGCACGTGAAAATATAGTTCCTAAACTAGCCGTTGCATTAGTTAGTAGAAGCTAAAATTACAAACCATATTACATCGGTTGCAGACCTTGATTGTAGTGAATAATTAGTACGTAAATATGATAAAATACTTATATTTTTTGATTTGCAAATAAAATTTTGCCACTGTCGTTACAAAACTGGCAAACAATTTAAATATATATGTACGTAATGATTTTCTGATGACAGCGGATTGTTCATAACGTAATACTTGTATACATTCGTTTTAATTGACTTCTGCTGTTGGTTCCCTATAGTACGACATGAGACGTTTGTATGGTAAATGGCTAGTACTTTATTTTAGTCAAATTATTTTAATGCTCGCCGATGACATGCCATGTAATGGCCGTAATCCGCGGCCGGGAACTGTGTATAACAACGCGCAGCGGCATATTAATTTGTACGGCGAAGAAGTCGAAGTTGATTATCGTGGTTATGAGGTAAGATAAGATATCGTAATAGGCTTTTGCGATAATTTGCCTGTGCGCTATGGGTTGTGATTTTGTGAAATCTCTTACTAGCTTAAAGGTTGCTATAAATCGATTAGCAAAAACTATATTGTGAGCAGCTAAATATTAGTGAGGAATTTTAAATTTTGTCACTTATTGTGAAAGTCCAAAATAAAGGACTGAGGTGGGTAGTTTTTTTCTAGTCTCGGCCCCTTGGCTTTTTGCACCATTTTATTCTACGCATAGCTCCGTTGGTTTTATAGGTCACTGTTGAGAATTTTATTCGCGTGATGACAGGACGGTTGCCCGCTGGAACTTCTAGGTCCAAACGCCTGTTAACTGATCATAACAGCAACATTTTGGTCTATTTAACAGGTAAAGTTTCAAGTTATAGATGTTTGGTTCCTCCAGTTTTAAACGTTTATTTACATTGTTCATCACTCGAGCGATCTGGATAGTTTAGCCCAGCCTGTTCATAAATTTTCCTATTTGATGAGACGATGGTTTTATCTGTCAAAATGTCGCGAAAATATTTTCATTGGTTGTTTTTCTGAGCTCAAGTACTGGTTTTTGATTTAGAAGTTTAGTTTCTCTACTACACAAATGACAAATTGATAGTTTTGTTTATTTACATAGCTTTGGAGGAATTTTTTATTGCATTTACATTCATGTTTATCAAAACTTAATTATGTAACAATATTATTCAATTTATTGAAGAAATTATGCGGAAATATTTTTCTTGATAGATTTGACTTAATAAGTATGTTATCAACTCAGAACACTGAACAAACGGGCAAGAAAGCTTTGATTACGGTTGTAGATCGTTTGCAGTGGATTTTCCTAATTGGTCTCAATGTTTTAGGTCACGGCGGAGATGGTTTTTTGAAGTTTCAAGACGCGGAGGAAATAACGAATGTAGATTTGGCTGACGCAGTCGAGACAATGTTCCAGAAAAATAGGTATATAAGCAGTTCTTTAATTTTTGCGTGTTAGAGTTACATAGTATAATAAATTTGCAGGTCGTTTTCGGTACTATACAGGTTTCGTAGCAAACAGAAGCAATTGTCTAGTTTTTATTTTTTTTTTGTGAGGCTTAACTTAAAAAGTCCTAACTAACTATGGCGGTAATTACCAGTTTGCTGACATAGGTTTTGTAAATTTTCAATTTAATGAGTCAGTGTGTATGGAGTTTGAATGTTTATTATAGCTGATTCCACATTGAAATGGATAACTTATTGATTATGCGGTAAACTTTTTGAATCTAGAATCTCTATTCTCAAATGCGTGTAGCGCCTATCGTCAGTTAGCGATAGGTTTTGAAACTGACGAACATCTGCAATTGCAGATTTCAAAATTGATACAGAAGTAAGGCTAGTCAAGCGCGACCGATGTGCTGAATTTCGAACCTCAACATATCCATGTTTCAAAGTTACTGAACCTATCACCAACTGGATAAATGCTTGACACATTTGAGAATACGGGCCAAGGGAGTAACGAGCTAGGTCGGTGGATTTCTATGTAGCTCTACTCTTGTTTCAGATACAACGAAATGTTGCTGATTGTCGACACTTGCCAAGCTGCGTCAATGTATCAAAGACTCTATTCACCAAATGTTATCGCTGTAGGAAGTAGTTTGGTTGGCGAAGATTCATTATCGGTAACCGGGTTCCGTTGGAAAATGTGACAGACGCTCTTCAGCTCATAGAGTTTCTCTGCATGTTCATATACGTATCCGGTAGTACCAAACTTACGGTATATAAAGACACTGTATCGAATTTTACAGGGCTTCACAGGTCAGCGGTTAGAACAGATGATTGGTAACTGTAGGTCGTTTGATCGAGCCCCACCGCATCCGCAGCACAATTTTCATGAAGGGCACTGTATGGTACTGCTTAACTTAGGAATAATAAATAAATAGGTAAATAAGAATTGAACTAATAAAATAAACTAAATAAACGTAGTTAGTATTAGAAACAGATAAAACAGCCCTAATGTAATGAGTAATATGTTACGATTTAAATTTGAAAATTTTAACTGAAAATTTAGTTAACGATATCTGTTGCAGATTATCCGTCATATCTGAAATAGCTCGGCTCTATGATGTTTATATGAAATAATGCACTTGTACAGGGGTACTGTTTTAACCTTTAGACTAGTACTGTTTTCAAAGATACTTAAGGTAGTGCGTTTTTGTTGGTAGTTTTTGGGTTTCTTGGTTTCATTTTGTGTAACTTTGCTTCGTTGCCTGTATCTGCTGTTTAGGTTATAGTACTGTGCATTTGTTCTATTTAAGGCTTGTTTATTTTGCTTTTAGCATCATGTTGATCATTCCATTGGCGTGTACATAATCGATCGCTATACGTTCTATATCCTAGAATTTCTTGAAGGCGTCAGCCCGAATACAAATCATACACTTCAAGAATTTGTATGTTATTTCTATGTTTGTGCGATTTAATTTGAGGACTCAATTGGGCGGAACTTAATTAACCAGAGCAAGCCCTATGTAATTAAATTGTAGTTTCAACAGATACCGAAATTCTTAAATACGTTTGCTTGTAATAGATGTAGTGGCCAAACCATCTGTTGGTGTTTCAATTTTTTTGGCTAAAAACGTGCTGAAATGCATGTCGGAGTCTATGTGTTTTTAAAATTCATCAACATAGTAAAAACAGGTTCTTTATTTAAGCAGTTTTAAAAAATATTCACCCACTTCTAAAGTTGTTATTTTTTCGCAATATTTAGCTTGACGCTTGTCCAATACAGCTGTGTCGGTCAACGGTTGGTGTTCGATACGATTTGTTCTCTCGTGATCCAAAAAGAGTTTTATTGACAGATTTTTTGGGGTCGGTTCGCCATGTAAGGTTCGTTGAGGAAGACATTGATTTGTCGCTGATTGAAGACGAATTCAGTCCTCAAGAGGTGGTGACAGAATGAACGGAACTTTAGATTTCAACTGATTAGAGGGCTCGTTGCTGCGGTTTTTTCAAAGAGGGTACGATTGAAAGACCGCTGTTCAAACAACTCTTGCTTAAAACTGAAGCATTCTGAAATGGTCATTCGATATTCTTCCACCGTACGCTTTGTATGGTAGCGATGTTGGACGAGGGGGTTATCCGTAAACGGCTGCAGATTTGTGTATGCAGAGCGCAGTTCAACTAATGGCGCGGTGTGAGAAAGGATGACGCTATGTTGAAGTCGTGACAATTCACTGCTTGCAGTAGTCATGGTGGAAACTGGGATCAGGTGCTTTAAATTCGTAAAACTACTATTATGTCGATAGATTTCAAATGTGTGATGTGTAAGCACGTGAACTCCGTTTATTGCAAAAAGTAAATTGTTACTAATGTTTTGACTATTTTTATATTTGTTGCTAAATGAGGTTTTTCATATTCGAATTGTTTGACATGCCTTGATACGCCTCAGCTTGGTATTGTGGGAAAAAATAAAACCGCTACACAAAGCTAGCTTTGGACCTACTGTGCTTGTAATAACTATGGTGGTTAAAGCACAATATAGGTCTGCATCTGTTGCAATAAAAATGTTTGTAATAAACCACTGCTTAGTAAATTTTGTGTTTTTTCGTTTTATCGAGCTGTGTATATTTCAGTGGTAGAGTTGACAGACTAGGTTAGCATGCCGAAGACTTGTATGTTCGGAAGAGTTGTGCACTGAACGTTGTTAATTTTAATGACAGATTTCGGGCAGCGCTATATTTCAGTTTTTGCTGTAATTGTCTCCGGAATATGCTTATCAGTGTTGCAGCACCGTTCTATACATTGGCCATGTTTCGAACCAGGTTCTAAGCATTAAAAATTGCAAGTTTCCTAGTGTGTAGTTTTAACTCCCGGCGGCAAATTCTCTCGCGCTCAACCCTTGATGTTTTCTGAGATATAAGGGCGTTGTAGCTTCTTGCTAATCCTTTAAAAATCGTGATTACTGCCACAGTATGAGAAAAATACGCTTGCTTCTCAAGCGTAATTTTTGATTATTCCCGAGCCTTATGTTGACCTAGAAAAATGATAGCCGGTCTGTCATTCATTATGTTGATCAAAATTAGTTTCTCATTGTTCGAATTATGGGCACCGGATATCCGGATATTTATCCGAAATGAAACGTGTATCCGGATATATCCGAAATGCTTTTGTCTAAAATTTTTTGGAATAATTTGCATGGTTTCACCACCAAAGTACTGTATTGACCCGAATAAGACGGGGACTGATATTTATTTGGCCTCTCCAGAGGGTGCCCCCCTTGTTATTCGGTTACGGACTGTTATTTGTTTTTAACCCACGCTCCGCCGCTCTTCGTTACTGATATATATCCGGTACTGCAATTATCCGTTGTATCAAATGTTTATTTGTCTTGTGTCAATAACTTGAGCGATAATAAAAGGTTATACTTAGAAATGTACTTTCAAAATTTACGTACGCTTTAAAGTTTGGAACTCAAATTATTTGGTCCTGGAGTCATTTATGTGCTACAATTGGGGTTAATTGACATTTATGGACTCTAATGAGGGTTTAGGGACTCTCCGCTTACGGACTCTTATTATAGGGATACGCACTCCTATTGATTCAGACCCAAAATGGGGACCCCCTCTTATTACCCCCTCTTATTCGGGTCAATACAGTAGCTGGAGCTGATGAAAAAAATTCAGTATCCAAACCTCAGTCAGAATATTAAACCACATTTTTCCGCGCTTTACAGTTTTGAACTCACCTTTATTGGGTTCTGGAGTCATTGATGCACTACAATTAGGAATAATTGACATTTATGGACTCTAATTACGGTTTAAGGACTCTATGCGCTTACGGACTCCTATTGATTGAGACTCAATATGGGTACCCCTCTTATTCGGGTCAATACAGTACTGGCATAATAAATACCGATTTTTAGAATTGTATCTTTTATGCTCATATCGGCCCATGTACTGAAGAGGTCCCTCCCAAAATCCGCGGATATATTACCCGGGAAATTGCGATTTTGGGAAATACGGATATTACCCGGGAAATTGGGATTTTGGGCGCAGCGTTTTACGCTCGGGATTTTGTTAAATTAGGATTTTGGGCGCAGCGTTTTTCGCTCGGGATTTTGGGAAATTGGGATTTTCGGCGCAGCGTTTTTCGCTCGGGATTTTGGGAAATTGGGATTTTTGTCGCAGCGTTTTTCGCTCGGGGTTTTGGGAAATTGGAATTTTGGGCGCAGCGTTATTCGGCCGGGATTTTGGAAAATTGGGATTTTGGGAAATTGGGATTTTGGGCGCAGCGTTTTACGCTTGGGATTTTGTTAAATTGGGATTTTGGGCGCAGCGTTTTTCGCTCGGGATTTTGGGAAATTGGGATTTTCGGCGCAGCGTTTTTCGCTCGGGATTTTGGGAAATTGGGATTTTTGTCGCAGCGTTTTTCGCTCGGGGTTTTGGGAAATTGGAATTTTGGGCGCAGCGTTTTTCGCTCGGGATTTTGGGAAATTGGAATTTTGGACGCAGCGTTATTCGGTCGGGATTTTGGAAAATTGGGATTTTGGGAAATTGGGATTTTGGGCGCAGCGTTTTTCGGTCGGGATTTTGGTAAATAAAATTTCGGTAACCACTCACTTAACGGGTCGGGTGAAATTGTTTGTTTGTACTATTTAACATATATTTGCCGTATAAATTTTATTTGACGTTGCTCATGTAATTTAAATGATATGTTGAGTTTTCCCGTTAAAAAATTAGGTTACACTTCGGAAATCAAATCCCGGCAAGCCCCTTTTCGGAATGCACTATTTGTGGTATAATTTAAAGAATACACAATCAACTGTGTTTAAAATAATTTCAATATAGACGTAAATTGCCTAGTGAGGGGGGGATTGGAGGGGCACAACACCTTAAAGAACACAATAAAAACAACTTCCCGAGATAAAACCTTCCATCCTCCACATAGACTCCTTTTTAAATTACGTTCTCAGGGGGGCTGCCGCTCCCTGAACCCCCCGCAATTTTAAGGGATCCTAAGCAGGATGGGGGCTACCGCCCCCCAAACCCCCCGCACTCAGCGGTTCTCACACTTAAGCTGCACTGACACAATCAAAAAATTTTGCTCAAACAATGAATTGCTTTGTGCAAGGGTTTGGGGGTCGACAGCCCCTTGAAAACGCAATTAAAGAAAATGTTTTTATGTGAGCAAGGGGAAAAGCCTTCTTGCATCCGTCTGTCTATGGTTCCGTCAAGCCTACGCCCGAACCTAAGTATACACGTTAACTTTTTCCAGGATATTTGGATTTTACAAGGAAAATTGGCAAATGATCCGTGATACTGATAGTTTGGGAAGTTGGGATATTACCCAGTAAGTTGGGATATTACCCGGGATATTGCGATTATGGGAAACTGGGATATAACCGGGGAAATTAGGATTTTGGGAAATTGGGATATTACCCGGGAAATTGGAAGGGACCTGTTTTCTACATGGGCCCTCATATCAATTTGCTTGAGGGTCAGAATACTTCCTTTACAGCAACAAATTAAAACAAGTGCTTAAGAAACAAAAATTGAAGTTCGGAAACTCAAAAAACACAATCGAGTTTCGGATATCCGAAATAGAAAATTTATATCCGGATATCCGGATAAATATCCGGCAAGAATTGTCGGATATCCGGATATGAAAAAATATCCGATGCCCATCACTACGATTTATATTACCGTATTTCAGCCGTACGCCTGTATTTTCTGAGATATTTGAATGCAATGATATCAGATTTGGTTCCTTGTCTTCGTGGTGGCTGCCTGATCCTTGGAAGTCAATCACCTAGGCGCCTGGAGATACTTCAACGACTAACTGGTCTTGAAATCATCGTTAAACCATCAACATTCCCAGAAGATCTCGACCGCTCGTTATACGTTCATAAAGCACGCGAGTACGTGCGTGATAATGCGAGATTAAAATGTGACAATTGCCTACACACTTTAACATCAGCAGCACCGGAATTTAAATGGGATGTTCTAGTGACGGCAGATACTGTAGTGGCAACTACAGACGGGCAAATTTTGGAGAAGCCAAAAGATCCGGCGCACGCAAAAAGAATGCTAACAGCATTGAGTGGCTCTGAGCATATGGTACATACAGGAGTATGTTTGGTTAGAGCTCCGAGCTTCGAAAACAGCAAGGGTGAGTTAGACTTGGAGAAGCTGGATCATGCATTATTTGTCGAGGATACCTTGGTTCGGTTTGGACTGCTCAGCAAGCAAGTGATCGATGCCTATGTTGCGACCAGTGAGCCGTTAGATAAGGCTGGAGCGTATGGGATCCAGGGGATTGGAGCCCTTCTTGTCGAGTCAATTAATGGTGATTTTTATAATGTTGCTGGATTTCCATTGTATAGATTTACGCAAGAGTTGTTGAAATTGTATGCGTAGTCAGGTTTTAGAGTGTTACAATTGAACTGCATTATATGAATAGCTCGCGAAAGGTAAATGGGATTAATCTAAGCAAGCCTACGCATGAGGGTAAAGATATCTTACATCGTCCGGAGCGGCGACTAATGCAAAACAAAATTAGATTGTTAAATAGATATTAAATTTACTAAATTTTAACAATTTTATGTTTTGTTTATGACCGGACCAAATTTTAGTGCTGGCTATTGGTTATACTGAAAAATAGTTCTTACTTAAATGTGTAGAAGTTATATTCGTTAACCAATTAAGAAACAACATTTGTTAAATTTTACTGCGAATAGTTTGTTACTTTTATCATTAATATTGACTATTATATATAACTTTACTCGAGTAAAATGGTTATATATCGCTTACGGATTTTATGAAATGGAGCTTTTGTTTGTTTAACATGATACTGGAATGTATATACTTAATGGTTTTGGCAATACATGAAATAAAATTTCAATGATGAATTGAGTAAGGAAAGAAAGATTCTCATTGACAGCACTTGTTTATGGTTATATACTTTTCCCAACATTAATTTTAGAATAATAGAAGGCAGTGTGCAACAGGATGTAAAAAATACCGGAGCCGGAGTTCAACGAAACTTGCCGGAGGTGAGGCGAAATTAGATAGTAGAAATTCTAGTTAATTTTAGCCAATATCTGAAAACTTGTTTGGTTTTACGCTAATTTTCTGCGAAATTTGGGAAATTCTTTCCTGAAAATTGTGACAAAAGTAAAGGAATCCGCGAATCAGATTAATTTAGCAAAATTATGCAAAATTTTACTACCGAAATTGCCCGAACCTCCGGTAAAAATTCTACCGAAACCGAGGCCGATTTTCTGCCGGAGCCTGAGGCAGGCTTCCTGTTGTATCCTGCTCCGGAATAATCAATTAAAAATTACACTTGAGAAGCAAGCGTATTTTTCTTATACTGTTGCAGTAAATCACGATCTTAAAGGATTACCTATAAGCTACAATGCACACACACATATATATCACAAAACGTCAGGGGGTTGTACCCTGATAGAAGGCGATAGTTTCTCCCACGTTCTAGCACTTTTTACTTCCTTTTACAAAGGTAAACTTCACGTCCTACAAGAAATCTTTTCTTTAATTTGGTTGTCAGGGAGTGCCGCCGCCCCTGAACCCTCTGCAAGTTCAAAGGACCGTTAGCAGGATGGGGGTTCTGCAATAAGCAACTCATTTTTGGAATGCTTACTTAAAATTTATAATGGAGTATTTTTAGATTGCGTTTTTGGCGTTCTTGTATGACTGCCTAGTTCGGCGCCCTCATTCTGATTAAAATGCTGTAGTTCAGGTTTGCAGTAGATAGCAATCCTCCTGAATCGAAAGTAAAACAATGCCCCTACTGCACTACTGTAATAAAAGAGGGACTGATATTTATTTGACGTCTCCATACGGTAGCCCCTGTTATTCGGTTACGGACTGTTATTTATTTTTATCCCGCCCGCTGTCGCCCTTCTTTAACGATATATATCCGGAATTGCCACTATTCGTTAAATTAAACATTTGTCTTGTATCAAACGTTTGTTTCGAACTCAACTATATTTCGTCCTGGAGTCCTTGATGCGCCACAATTAGGGATAATTGACATTTATGTAGTTCAATTAAGGTTAGGGAGTCGTACCTTATTACGGGCTCTTATTAGGAATACGGACCCCTAGTGACTGGGACTCAAAATAGGGACTCCCTCTTACTCGGGTGATTACAGTACATGCTCAAGCATTCTCTTCCAGAACGTTCTTTGTATTGTGGTCATAACGAAGAATTAACTGAGAAAAATTTCTGCCATATTTCATAGTGTCCACGTTTTGTAGCAAAATGAATGAACATG
This sequence comes from Enoplolaimus lenunculus, assembly GCA_030248215.1. Lineage (NCBI taxonomy): Eukaryota > Metazoa > Nematoda > Enoplea > Enoplida > Thoracostomopsidae > Enoplolaimus > Enoplolaimus lenunculus. Next base: position 59,766 of record JASANG010002702.1, read on the forward strand.
GACATTTTACCTCGTAGGCAACTAAATTTGGGAAATTATACTATACTGGATATGTCAGTATACACGCTTATTTTATGGTTTATCTGCTAGCGAACGGTCTGATTTTGAAATTCAAATAAAAGTCTCGAATTTGTTTTAGTTGCGCCATGGTATATATTAGTCAACAAATTGAGCTAACATGTAAACAGATTTAAGATTGAGAAATTATTTTCTTAGCTTAGAATTTATAATTTGTTATGATATTTATGCTAATGATGTTACGTAACAGCTGCTTGGTTACATATTTTAGATAATTGCAAGTTTTTCAAGCAAGGCTGTAAACTGATAAGTGATAACGTTGCCAATATTTACATGAAATATTTCGCTGTATGCGCGAGACAGAAAATTTGTTATCAAGAATATGCCTGTATTATCAACTTTGTTTCATGGACATCGTCAGTTGGTGATAGATCTTATAAACTTTTGATTAAGGAATAAAGAAAAGTGGATCATATTATTGCAGCTATTTATTAATAATGACTTAAGTGCCTTAACTTCATGTGTCTTTAGCTATTTTCGAATTTTACGGTTTTATGAAAGTCACTATAAAATGGCTTGAAAATTTGTACAACTACCCTAAGTCATGGTTCAAAACTCGCCGGATTTCGGGGAAGATCTGCTATCATTGTCGCGACGTCTGCTCCATTGGGGCCCAATTATGTCGCTGTCGATTGTTGTTGTTGTATCAAGTGCAACCGCGATGTGTCTTATGCAATGTTGGCATCCATTGTCGTCAAGTATGTTGCCTTTAATGGACGGCTATTTTGAAATAAGTGAACAAAATTGTGTTAGCCAGCATTCTGATTTGGAGTTCGTCACGCCAATTACTAAAGTATAATTAAATCTATTTGTCTCAGATATTATCTGATTATTAAAGGATGTAAAGTTTTTGGCCGATGCCATTTTTTTCCAAATTTTAACAGCAATAATTCGAAACATTTTGGCTTACAATTATAAAACTTTGCAGGCAGGGGCGCTGTTTTTGCATTATGAAGAATGGGAACTAAAGGGATTGCTTAAGAATTGCATCTTTAGTCGACGATAAAATCAGTTGAACAACCGGATTACATGGCGCAGTAGTAACAACGTTCGACTGAAAAACAGAAGGTCGCTATTTCGAAGCCACCCGTAATTAGCTTTCTCAGCTGCTTAGTGGTAAGGTCTGAACGTACCGGTTCCTACCTAATTTGACAGTGAGCTGCTTTTGAGGCTTTGGTTATCGTTGCTGTTCAACTTTAGTAGTTTCATTTTTTAAATTTTAGTTCCTGCTGCTATAAACACAGTGTGTTTTGTGTCGTTGATGTACTGTGTGCTAACGAATTTTTTCGCTTCGGCCCACATTGGACCTGGCTACGTGCCACGCGGATGGGAACCGGTAAATGTTTTGGTTCACTCTGTTTGTTCATCACTGTGTAAATCTATAGCCTAGCGGCTCGGATTCATCTGCTGCATAGCATCTTCGAAAACATCGGTGTTTTCAATTGTATTGACTTGTGAGGTGCCTGAACAACAATTGAGAATACGGCCGAAACAAGCCTAAGCTCAACGCTGAATACCTCCGATTACAAGTTAGCAATGAGTTTTCAAACAAACGAAGTACGACATTTTATTGTCGAGAAATTTCTTCCAGAGATTAAAACAGTTTAAGTTCGTTTGAATGCCAGTATATTCGTTTAAACTTATAGAATTTTACTATCACAAGAATTCTTGCCGTTGTTACCTATGAATTTGATCTAATTCAATTTTGTAGAGGATTTAGAGATAGGGAGAATTGTTCAGAAGACATTTAAAGAATTTCTCATAACCATTGAAAGAATATCAGTAAGCGTAAAGTGCTGCAATGACCCTGCAGCATTCATTTTCCTGTCATAACCACATATAAGGTGTCCTGTTCCTTCTTTCCTCGAGTTCTTTAACTATAACTTTGGGAACGGTTTAAGATGCATAACATAATTTTTTCTGGCTATGATTTTTACATTTTTTAAGCGAAAACCGTGTAAATAGCTTTTGATATGCGTGATGTAACAATTTTTGTAAGGTACCACAATTTCCTACATATTACAACTTTTGCAGTGAAAGAAGACATTCGAAATGCGCACACGTATAGGTGTTTAACAAAAAACGAATATTCTAGAAGCATTACAATTACAAATATTCTTTATGCTTGCAATTGCTACAGTTTTTACTGAAAAATAACATCGGCTAACCATTTCAAATCTAACAAAGGTCGAATTTAAAAAAATGGAGTCAGATCGGTTATGGAGCATCAATGCATTGTAATAAACAGCAGATTTGACAGTGAGGATGATAAATTATCCAGCGATTCGTCGGATAAGGAGTAAAACATTGACGAGGGTGGACTGAAACATATTGACATCAGTGACCCTGAAAGTGAACGCAGTTCCGTGGACGCAAACGTAGTGCTGTCTGAAACCGCTGAGCCGGATGAAGTCCGATGGCGCAGACGGGAACCAAATGTGGTTGACAGTAAATTTAAGGGGAGTCGAGATTATGGAACACCAAAACGGGGCACAGCAGCCGGTTGATTGCTTTAGAAACTGTGTAATTGCTTTACAATGTGTGTAACGGAAGACTTTATCAGTAATTGGTTATGAGTACTCGAACTTATACGCTGCCCAAACGTCAATTTACATTTTACCAAGAACCACCACTACACGAGAACAAATTAAACAGTTTTTGAAGCTTGAAATAGTTCCATTGTGCAAATACTATCTACATGCTTAAAAGTAGTGAGCTGGGTGAGTGGTGCGTAATATACAAAAAGTTAAGCCGTTTTTCTTACAGAGAAATTTGTACCTCATTAAATTGTACTTTTTGTTGTGTTTAATACGCGTGTTAAATGCGTTGAAGTATATTTGTTAGTAAATTCAATCAGTGCGTTTTATGTTGTCTTGTTGTTGTTCGAAACAACCATTGGCACTTGACCAATAATGGAGTAGATCAATGTATATAGTACCTACATATATATTATGCAACCTCGGTGTACATTATATAACAAAAACATTTTTGAAACCCGAATCAAAATTGCAGGACTAAGACGATTAAAAACAATACTGTACTTGTCAAAACAGTTGAAACGTTCCGCCACATTTCAGTTGTGTGGTGAAAATGGCTAGGCGGTTCAACTGTAGTACTTATTGTTTAGCAACGTTGCAGCACCGGCGCTAAACGTTCTGGAAGTATATACATTTAAACGGATGGAGAATGGATATAAGTGATAAAATCAGTTCAAACATATATTCTACAGTAATTTCATAATAAGTTCTCAAATGGTTTTGGTACAAACGTTTGTACATCGTTAAAACGTTGCCGACATTCCTGAAATTTAAAGTGTATCTGGTTTTTTAATTTAGAAAAACGACGAAGATAAATCGAAACTTCAATATTGTGATCAGTGTGGATGTTACAAAATGCCGCGGTCTCACCACTGTCGCAAGTGTGGAAGGTTAGATATATATATTAAATTTCTGATGTCTAACAACGTGTCTTTGTCTGAAAAACCCAGTAGAATACTTTCGGATCAATTTTCTTGGGCCAAATTCCGAAAAATAATTGTGTGATATTTGCTAGCAGGAGGATATGGTTGGAAAGTGTACGCGCAAGAGATCAAAGTTGTACAGCGTGCAATTTTTGAAATAACTGTGTATGGCGAAATAAGTTAAAATTACTAAAGTATCGTAAAGTTTTTAAGATGCTGTATAAAAATGGATCATCATTGTCCGTGGATAAACAATTGTTGCGGCCATGCAAATCATAACTATTTTGTTCGATTTTTGACGTTTTCTGTGCTTGGTTGTGGTCACGGAGCACTGATTTTAGGCCCTTGTGTGGTTCGGGCTATCCTAAGGGTATGTCGTTAATGTCACGTGTTAAAAACTTTAAACATTGGTAAGTAGACTGATTGTTTCAAACTTAGACGGCGAATACTTTCGGCAGAGAATTGATTGCAAATCCAGTGTGCAAAAACTGCCTAAACGAATTGTTAGCGATTTACAAACACCGTATTAAAAACGAAAATTTTCATTTTTTTCGGCCCCAGCAGCCGCCAGTGGACTTCATCCAGACCGTATCTTAATTGTTGTTCAGGACAACAAAAGGACTGCTGAAAAATAGTCTGGTTCCCGATTAAGTATTATGCAAACAGAACAGGTTTCATTAGCATTTTGGCAGACGCCTTTTAAGTTACTTTCCTCTGAAAACAATTACCGTATCAAATAGATGTTCAAGACACGACATATAAAATAGAATTTGTGGGTTATATAGCAATTTTTGATCATGAGTATTGATTTGTAGCCGTGGTTTTTGAAACATGGAGCCAGTTCTCACTCGCTTGTTTACCTCAGTATGCCATCGTTGTTTCTTGGAGCGCTTGCGTTTGGTTGTGCAGCTGGTGTTGTTATCGCTGTTGGTATACTTTTATATATTCAAGTACGTAACATTAAAAACTTGCAATGTTTAAATGGATTTCCACGCTAACTTGCGTTCCCAATGTCTAAATTTTCATACGCCCGGTGATATTTTGTTGCATCAATGGCCGTTAGGAATTTGCGAATGACCTATGCTGCGGTTTACGTGTAGATAATGATTGTTAGTATTTCTGTGATAATTATTTTAATTTGCTTTAATATTACCAACTAAATCTTTGTGCCACTATATATTTCATTTTTTTATATAAATGTGCGCCGTTTATAATACTACGCTTCGGGTAATAAGATTGTATTATAAGTCTGCACTGTAGGTGTTTATATAACACGTTTCTACTCATATTGTTTAATTTTTGCAATTTCCAGCAACAAGACATAGAAGAAACATATTGCTATTTCTCATTACGGGCGCTGCCTGGGTTTAGCGGAGAAAATTTAAATTCAAACTTTACCAAGTATATATGATTCTTTCAACAAAACAAAATGCATTACCCGAATAAGAGGGGGTTCTCGTGTTGAGTCCATCTCAATAGCAGTCCGTATCCGTAACAAGAGTCCGTAAGCGAATAGAGTCCCTGAACCCTTATTAGAGTTCATAAATGTCACTGGTCCCAAATTGTAGTGCATAAATGACTCCTGCACCAAATGCAGTTGAGTTTGAAACTTTAAAGAATGCTTAGTTTTGGAAGTAAGTAAATTCTTAAGTATAACCTTGCATTATCGCTCAAGGTTGTTATACAAGACAAACGTTAAATTCAACGCATAGTTGCAATACCGAATATATATCAGTAACGAAGGGCTGGTTAAAAATAAATAACAGTTTGTAACAGAATAACAGAGAATACCCTGTCCCCCTGTCACTGGTGTACCCGTGGTTCCGCAATTTTTATATTCACTTATACTCTGCCTTGCAATCCTCACTGAATTGAATTATGTTATTTTAGATCAGGGCAATTAGCAGAAACAGGACAGCGATCGAAGATTGGATTCTAGTTAAGGTAAGCGTACCTTCAACAATTTTGTTTCAGTTAACGTATAGCTGACGCACCTACGATACCTAATAAGCACTGTGATAAACCAGAGATGCAAAATACTGGAGCCGGAGGTAAAGTCTTAGATATAGTGAAAAATTGTAGTTAAAATAATGTTTATTTCGCTAATTTTAACAAATATTTGTTAGGTATTGTCTAAAAATTTTGGTTTTAGGCTTTGTTTGTGAGAAATATCAGAAATTAACTGCTCAAAATAAATTATACCAAAAATCAAAGCCGAAAGTATCAAAAAACACAATTGTTACAAAATTATGGGAAATCGTAATACCGAAATTCCGGGATCTCCGACAATAATTTCGACCACAACTGGAGCACCCTGGTAATAAGACATAACAAGTCGGTGATTTGTTTTGCATGAAGTTTGTGAATAATTTTGTAAACTGAATTTTCATATTCTGTTTGCTGGTTGTTGTTGTTGTTGTTGTTGTTGTTGGTGGTGGTGGTGGTGGTGGTGGTGGTGTTGTTGTTGTTGTTGATGATGATGATGATGATGAAAATGATGATGATTTAGGCTCGGAGACGTTCCAAACGGACTGGCATTCCATTTGTGTATCCGTATGATTTGGGCTGGAGTTCTAATTTGCGCTCTGTGCTCTCGTGGTCCGGTCGTCCGAAAGGCAATGGCATCTATTGGCCTGTTGTTAATGGCTGTGATCAGTTTACTTTAACTGTAAGTTTTGTAATTCGGTACTTTAAAGTTACAGTATTATGTCGTTAAAAATTATGTATTTTGAATATTTTTTCTCTCAAAGACCTGTTTTCAAGTATAATTTAGCTTCGTTAAGGATAGGTTGTCATGAACATTTCTTGTTTTGCCTGATTTGGTATAAGCAGCAACATTGTAATATGATTTTTTAAGCCAAAGTTATATCAAGGGAACGTGCTGGAAAATGCTGCTTATAAAACGTTGAAACAAAGAATTGATAAATGATAAAATTTACTTCACTATTTGCCAGGAATCCAACTGGAATTACATTTCACAGTAAGCAGGAGCAGGAGTAATTTTGTCACCGGAACAGAAACAGGAACCAGAACAGGAATTGCAAATATATTGCACCACCGAGTTACTGTTAATAAAGCTGTAAAATCAAATAAAAGATGCTGTTTATCAACTTTTAACCGTTTTCACTAGCCAGGCTTCTAAGTTCTACAAAAAATATACGTCGAACACTTAAGAATTCTACGAATGTTCAGACGAAACACAATGTGTCTAAAAAAGTTTAGTTTCAGCAAAATTTTTGGGACGTATTTTTTATTTTTACATATTTTTATAATTTGAAACAACCCGTAAAAATTCCAGTTCCCGCGGCTTTCAATGTCGGAACAGAAACGGGAACTGCGATGGAATTTTTGCTGGAAATCCGGCTGGACCAGGAATTGTTGTGAAACCCTACTATTCGCAATCTTTTTTAGAACTTGGTTTGGAACTTGAACCTGAAATTGAATGAAACGTTGTCAACTTGACTCAGGTGCTATATACTATAGTGACCCGAATAAAACGGGGACTGATGTTTATTTGGCCTCTCTAGACTGTACCCCCTTGTTATTCGGTTACGGACTGTTATATATTATTAACCCACGCACCGTCGCTCTTCGTTACTGATATATATATCCGGTACTGCAATTATCCGTTTTGTCAAACGTTTATTTGTCTTGTGTCAATAACTTGAGCGATAATACAAGGTTATACTTAGAAATGTACTTTCAAAATTTACGTACGCTTTAAAGTTTGGAACTCAAATTGTTTGGTCCTGGAGTTATTTATGCGCTACAATTAGGGTTATTTGACATTTATGGACTCTAATTAGGGTTTAGGGACTCTATCCGCTTACGGACTCTTATTAGGGCTACGGACTCCTATTGATTCGGACTCCAAATGGGGACCCCCTCTTATTCGGGTCAGTACAGTACACAACGCCAAGTTCATTTACGAGCTGAGCAGAATGACTAATTTTTATTCTGTGTGTTTGATTTTAACCCATCAATAATCATGATCAGTTTTTGTGTGCAGCTTGAACAAATAGCACAAAAAGCCGAAAAACAGTTACGAGTGCAACATTTTGTTTGCGTCCGCAACTATTCCGGATGGTGGTTTCCAATTCAATCGTACGGTTTCCGAATTTCTATTTCAACTCCAATTAGAAACGAGCCTCGACTTGAGTTGAACCAAGGCGATGTTGTGGTTGTATCACGACAGCGGAAGTAAGTGTAGCTCAATTGATTAGCCAGAAGGTATTCACAGATCAAAGCCTTCTTCGTCTTTGTCATATTTCGTCAGAGAGCTTTTAAAAACTTTTTAAGTTGTTTTTATAACAGAACGTAACTCCATTTTCTGAATTCCTGGCTAGACAGCCCTTGGTAACAGGTTTGTCAAATGGATTTCGAAATGCTGTAATTTAAGGAAAAAGTTTTTTGAGTTTTGACTTCCAGATACAATATGCTATATATGTAGCCTTTGAGACAGCGCAGGATTTTAGCACAATTGGTGAAATATTGTTTGCTGGTATATCGTTTATTAATAATTTAGGTCATATATTGAATAATGCAAAGCGATAAATTGTTGTAAAAAATTTACACCCTATTCACACGTCCAAGTTTTTGGTGCGAGCACTTGCAGCTGCAAATTGCACGCAGAACTTGCATTTTTTCATCAGCCAATGAGACAGCGGATGCAACAAATTCATTGAACTTGTATGGTTATTGACACATGTGAACTAAAAATTCCTAGCTTTGATATTTAGCGAATTATTTGAGCTGCAAGTTTTTCGAACGTGATTTTGGACAAAATGTTGCAAATACAAGTTGCAGCGGCAAGTTCTCGTTGCAAAAACTTGGACGTCTGAATAGGGCTTTAATCAGCTTTTGTTTTAGGTTTTGGCTGTATGGGGACAAAATCAGCGGTCGAGTGAAGCACACAGGTACTTTAGCACTGTTACATTCTTATGATTATTCTGTATCGTAAGTCTCATTCATATGTGCAAGTTTAAAAGCTTTTGTGACGAGAATTTAATTACGATGTTATTAGCGTCATATACTTACTATTATTACGCATGATGTCTAAGCTACGAAAGAATGAACATAACTATACTATACTACACTCTTAATTTTAGTGAATTGATTATATTTCAGAATGAGTTGGGTCATTCAGTCTAAATTAGGAACATTACAGCTCAGAATTCTGAGTTGTTTCAAGTCATTCTGAGTTAAATCAACTCATCCAGGTTGGACTTAACTCAAAGTGACAATCAATTCCATAACTATACTATAATACACTCTTAATTCATGTGAGTTGATTTTAATTCAAAATAGTTGAGTCATTCAGTTTGAATTAGGAATATTAGAACTCAGAATTCGGAGTTGTTTCAAGTATTTCTTACTTAAATCAACTCACCCGTGATCAACTCAAATCTTCAGAGTGGCAATCATTTCACTCAGAGTGGAGCAGTGTATTACTACCACCAGTTACCCTGATTCCTCCGTGTTTCCATGTTTGTATTTTTGCCTTCCATTGTTATCGCAACAGATTTGTGTAGAATTCAAATATTTTAAAGAGAAGACCATTTTTTATATATTTTACAAAATAATTTATTTTTTTCTCAATTAATTTTTGAAGTGAAGTGACATGTTGTTTCAATGTTTTAGGGCACAATAGTGGTCTTGCTGAACAAAGGGCTCGCGGCTGGTTTCCACGTTGCTGTGTTGATGCAGTGCCAGATCCTGATAATTTGTCAGATAGCAATACCTCTGAAAGTCATTTGAAGCGTGATTGATCGCAAAACATTGCAGAATCAAAACACTGTTTTAGTCGCTCTCATGATTTACTCTTCGCTAGCAGATGCATGATGTTCCGGTGGGGAGGATAATCTGGAAATGGCATAGCTGCAAGACGGACTGTAGGTTATATTTCTATTGTTGCGATTGCAAATTGCGCTGAATGCGTTCATTTTTTAACGTTAGTTGCGTCTATGAGATATTTTGCTGATATTTGGCTAAGAAAGAATATTTTGAGCTTTCGATAAACAATTTTCGACGTATAAAATGCTTTATGCAACGGCTGTTGGACGAAGCATTTTCTATATTTCTGTTGATCCAGCTAGCCGTAAATTTTAAGGCATGTGTGGGTGTAACCGGATATCCGTTTCCGGCAAAAATCGGTCTTTCCGTTTACGTTTCCGGTTCCGCTGTGAAAGTTTCGGTGAATACGCTATTTTTCTTTAAAAATTTTGAAACAGCCCAATGAATATTTGTATGCCTCAATTGTGTTGGCAGAAAAACATGTTTAAAACTTTTATACATTTTATCTGTTTTCCGTTTCCGTTATTTTGATTACTATCCATTTCGGTTCAAGTTATTTTTACACCCTGATGTGTAGTATACTATTTTCATTCGGAAACGCAAGTTGCTATTTTCAATCGCTTTCAAAAATCAAATTGGTATATATTTTTCTTTGGTCAAAATTGTATGAGCATTTTTCTCGACTGATTTCTAGTTTTGTGTTCTGAAATATTAAATTTTTGAGTTTTCGTTTTATATGAGCAGTTGCACGAATATTGGCCCCAGAGATGGGACATTTCAATCAAAAATTTATCCGTCTCTGGTTCCGTCGTCTTGGAATAGGTCTCAAGTAAAGCTGTAGGCCAATAGATTTAACCCTCCAGGTGTTGTTCTGGGAATGTTATGCGTCACATGGTTCATACTGTAAAGTCATGTCTGGAGTAATATATCGATCGGCAAACTCAAATTCGACATATTAAATGCTCCACTTCCAAACATATCTGTGGTGCTTAGCGCAAAATTTTCAACAGCCGAGCAGTTTTCTAGCAAGCATTTTACAAGAACTTAACAAAATGATTGGCTGTTTTATACTTTTTCCACCAACATTTACAGGTTGCTTTAAGCTCAGACTAGGTTTTAGAAAGTGTTTACCTGTGTCTTATCGAGTTTCCTAAAAGCTTGAGTTTAAGTCTCAAGTGTGTAGGAAGGAACCAACAATCAACTGGAGGTCTGCATCAGGGCTCCGGCAGAAAATCGACCTGCGGCTCCGGCTCCGGTAGAGTTTTTGTCAGAAGTTCCGGCAATTTCTGTAGTAAAATTTTGCAAAATTTATATGTTTTTGTTTTACTTTTGTCACAATTTTCAGGAAGGAACTTCCGAAATTTCGCAGAAATTAGCAAAAACTAAACAAAACAACATATTGCATATATTGGCTAAAATTAACTAAATTATGGGTCATCCACGTTATAATGCGCTCACTAAGTTAAAAATTTGTCCAACCACCCGGTAGGGATCTGTGTACAAATTGAATGTGCATCTAGCGCGTAGGTATCATTTTATGTGGTACGTAGACACTTAATTGTCCCGACACTGTCCGAAGGGAGCCGGGACAAAAGGTAAAAAATTAATCATAATCAATAAGTTTATATATGTGTTTGTGTTGTTGTTATGTATGTTTGCAATGCTATATGAACACAGTGCAATATGTCTTTACGTCCTCGTTAGGGCTACCGGACATTATAGTGGTCTCGTATTAGTGTGTTAAAGCGACGTCGGGTCTTACTAAGACCCAGACATTTTTTTGCAGTAGCGCGTGCAGTATAACGTGGATGTTCCATTAATCATTTTTACTACCTTGCGCCTCACCTCCGGATTCATCTAAGCCTTCGGTAAGTTTCGTTGACCTCCGGCTCCGACTGCGGTATTTTTCACCTCCGGTTGCACCCAATTAGGAACGTGTACAAAAGCCGAATGTTTATTGATCAATACTTAAACCTGTAGCATGTGTTCAATTTTTTGTTCAGAAAAATTCTCTTGAAGGTGTTGGTTTTGGGTCTTGTCGACATTTTTTGCTTAAAATCAAGAATCTTCACTGATAACGCTTCCATTCGTACTATGTTATTTATGAAGTATATACGTTGTAAAAAGTGCTAGTTCAATATTTTATCTATTAATGTCTGTGCATAGTATTGCAATGAAGGTGTTGCAAACAATTTTGACCGAAATCGGTCTTTGACTGGAGTTGGAGCACACGTTATCGACAGGAGCCTGCCTACTAAGCGTAAACCTGAGTTGTAGCTAAAACCCAATCAAGCCTATAAGTCTGAAGCCTAAGATTACCAGTTTCTAGGTCCTCAAATCCACGTGCCTCAAAAGCTCGTAGCCAGCTCACCGTGCTAAGGACATAATTAGTTTTCAGGAGCGGTATAAAGGACTTTGAAAATGTTAAAGCCCGGTTAAAATACTTCTAGGGTGCCAAAATTTTTATTTATTATATATAGAGTACCACTGTTCTTTCTACAGGCATGCACCAGCTAGTACAAGAACACATACGGAGATGCAAATGCTCCTCAAAGTGTCCGCAGCGAGGCTCCAAATGCAGTTTTAGTATAAAATTTTAACTGAGTTTTGATTCCTTAAATTTGTCGGACACTGTACCTCGTCACTCTTATGCTGAGCACCTTACTTTTATAGTTACCCTCTCACGGGGTAAAATTTGAACAATATATAAATTTTAAATATGTTTTATCGGTTTCAAACCTGAAACAAAAACATTTATTGGGTTTGCAGTGACTGCTTATAGAACCTACACATTTACTAACTCTACCAATTTTACTGAGATGTGCTAAAATTTTGGGAGACGTTTTATGCTATCAGAGATTTATTCTATGCTTATCTCCATAACTCCAACAATAAAGACTGCTTGTTTGTATACTTATATATAGCTATGCAAATTAGAAACATACTTGCTTCTTATTGGATTTTGCGTCACAGCGCAATCTGGAATATGCTTTTATTTTTATTAACCCAACTCAGCTGATACCGGTTAATCTTTCTAGAAATTAAGCGACCAGAACTTTAAATATCGGATTAGTGTTTATGGTTTTTTAAGATTTTTCGTCAAATGTCAATAGCAAGCAAATTTATTTACCACAATCCTCGAAAGATATATTATGGTTCATGCGCACTTTCCCAACCCACAGGTTTAAAGGCTAAGTGTCAGCTCAAATTCAGGCTTATTCGTAGTCCTAGGTTTCAAAATAGCCAAGCCTAATTCTTTCTGTAACAAACAGGTAAGTCTGCGCGTAAGCCTTAATTTTAAATGTGGAACGAGTGTACCAGAACTGACATTTCTATGAAACAATTTAATGGTATTATACGCCATACTGATATTTTCTGTACCTATTCTAGCAATATGGTTCTAGTTAAACAAACATAGTTTAATTAAGTCTAAACAAATTATAAACCAACTTGCCAAAATTAGCAATATGCCGTTTGGAGATCGTCCCAGCATGGCCCTGTTAGGGGTAACAATGTACGTTCAGTGTACGACAATGTTTATGACTGTTACTCAAGAGTCTGTGCTCAACCTGCCCGCAGCAAGTATTCAACGTTTTATAAATACATCGTTTGTCGAAAATTATGGTTATTCGCCATCAAGTTATGTCACAACTACACTGTGGTCAACTGTTGTATCGATATATATCGCTGGAAAAGTTGTCAGTTGTTTGTTTACTCCAAAATTAGCTGGTAAAATTCGACTTTATTTTAACTTTATTTGACACGAAAGAGAGGTTAAAAATTAACTTTCGTTTGCCAGCGGCGTAACAAAACACAAATAGCGATGTCTCAGTCCACCCATCTGTCAACATTTCATTTCAATCAGGTAAACGGCACTGAGGTATCAAATATTTGTAAATGATTCACCAGTTCCATATTAAGAATAGCTGTCGTTTTCCTGGGGTCAGCCGCTAGCGATCCAAACTCCGTGGCACGTGATCACTTTGACAGAGTTTGGCTGAGAATTTTCAGCAGACTTGCATGAATAATTTTCATGGTAACAGGTGAAGAGTTAGGAATTACTATTCCTTAACAATCTTGCTTTTACAATATACCATATATTCTCCCATATTTTGACCTCATATAATTGTGTTTTGTTAATTTTAGATAAATTTGGCCGAAAACCAACGCTATTCATCTTTTCAAATGTTTTGTCTGTTCTCGCATCAACAATAATGATAATATCAAAATCGGTCGCGTCTTTTGAAGTCTTGATTGTGGGCCGTTTCATTGCAGGTGTATCAACAGGGATGGCGAATATTGTGCTATCGGTGTACGTGAGTGAACTGGCCCCAATAAAACACAGGGGATTCCTTAGTAGTACCCGTGGTCCAATTGCGTATCTGCTCAATGTTGGCACTTTGTTTGTTTCGATGCCATTTGCACTGGGAAACGAGCGATTTTGGCCGTATTTGCTCGGATTGTCGTTGTTACCTTCGACTATTCTATTGTGTTCTACGTAAGTTATAGTAACAGTTTTTTCGTATCTTTAAATAAAGACCCATCTTAGTTTCTGGCGCTTCCCGCTTTCCTCCGAGACTGCAATAGAGATAGGTTTAGATCTCAGGCTAAACTGTTTTGCCTTAAACTTGAGCGTAGTTTTAAACTTATACTTGCGCTGAAGTTTAAGTCATTTTATAACTTAGATTTAGGACCTAGAAAGTATGGGTCGATCAAAACGTGTTAAGAATGTTTAAATGAAAAAAACTTTGATCATCAAAAAACACATCGTAAAAGCTAATTTAATTTTGAGCTCGCTGTTAGCGATTTGCAAGGGCTATGGCCAAAGATCAATATGTATTTTAATAGCTTCTTCGAGGTCGACCTTTATCAATCCTTACATTATCAGACCATTCCTTCCGGAAACACCGTCGTACGACTTAATAGTTCGTCATAATTATAATCGGGCATCAGATACCGTTGCAAAATACTATAATCTCAAATCGGACAATTCGAAAACTTCAAAGCAAAGCCTAATTGAACACATTTTGGACACAATTGCACGGCAGCATACAGAATCGGACGAGCGAATTACGTGGTCTCATATTTGGATTGATGTTTCGTTGAGAAAAGGTATATAATGATAACTTTAACTGTCAAATTTTGTCATATTAAAAGTCAATGATGTCTGTTTGAACAAGAGTATGTAACTTTAACAAAAAATTACGTGGTCCAAAATGTACCAGCGCACGTTGCGTTTTTGACCTATTTCTCTGCACATTTTTGATGGGTCGGTAAAAATGCAACATTTTTTACCATAATAAATATACTACAGACTTTTTGCGTGCGCAAAGGCTCAATTTTGGTCAGTTTATACTCATCTTGATCAAAGTATCGATTTTTTTGTATTCCACGAGACTTTTCAGAACAATTAATATATATTTTGTATTTATCGGCTTTTTTTTTCAATCAAAAAATGTATAAAATTTCGTGGATTTCTATTCAGTCTTTATATATTTGTACATGACTTATCGCTAACTGGTCATTACTGATTATGTACTACATATAGCTAATACAATACTTTAGCTTAGCAACGATATTCCTGATAAATTGCGCAGGAGCCGTAATTTAACTGTGTGTAAAACTATTTGCCGGTTATAGGTTTTTAAACAAATGAATTATTCCAAAAATCTGCTTCAAAATAAGTAAAATTCAAATGTTGGAAACAAGTTGAATTTCTATCCTGATGGTTCACTAGTCTCTGAGCTATATTTCTTATCATTAACCGGCAATAGAAACTACACAAATTTAAGAATACGCATAACTAAGCGGTATTTAACTTTATACTTTGCAAAAAAGCTTAACATTTGAAAGAGTGGATTTTGTACAATATTTACAAACACTCCAATCGTTGGTAAAACTCTAGTGAATATTAGGCTTGCTTCTTTGATCCGTCATTTAACAGACATTTGTGTTTCCCTTATGTATATTGTCAGATTTACTGTTTTTAATTATTCGTGTTGTTTTTGTTATTATTAGTTTGTTTACTTAAATTTTTTGTTTACTTTATTTTTCGTTTCCAGGTTTCATACTGGCGATATTTATTGGACTTATGCGTGCTGCCGATGGTCATTATGCTTTGACAACATACTCGTCTGAAATTCTACATACCATTGGATTGTCAAAATTTAACGCAGCCCTAGTCACTGTTGCAATCGCAGCGTTTTCTGCAATTAGTTGTTGCGTTGTAATCGGCCTTATTGAACGGGTCGGCCGTCGGCCGTTACTTCTCGGTCCTTTGACGCTCGGTTGCGCTGCGTGGACACTTCTTGCAGTTGCTGATTTGCATCCAAATGCTAACTGGTCAGAAGTGTTGAGCTTAATTGCAATATTTTCATTTGTTATTGTTGTGCCGTTTTGTAGTACGGTTGGATTTTTTGTTGGTGCTGAGCTTGTACCACAGGTAAGAAAACGGAAATCGAATTGCTTTTAAGCGTTAGTTGAAATTTGTTTTATGTTGATACTCGGATTAGAAATGTGCGATTTGAAAACAATTACAGTTTGCAAGTAAGTGTAGGCTGAAATAATGCGCCGTTCACAATAATTTTGTCAACGGTGCCACGACATATGCTATAGCCGAGGGCTATCACGAGGTCGTTTTCCAAATGACCTCGTGATAGCCTTGGGCTATAAGTAGATTGTGGTTCGGCTTCAAGGTTTAAATTGAGACTCGAGAAAATTTGTCAAAAATAGGCTGAAGCTATTGCATTGTGGTATTAAAATAATATTAATTGAAATTTTTATTCTCTTGCTGAAAAGTAGCTCTTTCGTTCAGGAACACGGGAACCAGTTTTTCCAGGTGTGTCAATGATACATGTGTGATTGTGAGCAGTAGTAAACTCCAAAACGGGGAAGTGATAAAATCGGCAAGGAATTCGATCGTTATCTTATAGGCTGGCAACTGTCAGTCAAAACACAGGCAGAATAGTTTACAAAACTTTCATAAGCGAAGCGAGCAAGGAACCAGTGGTCTTTTTGCATTGAATGTCTGAAATTCCAACACCAACCTTTAACTTTAGTTTTGGTGATTTTTTATATTGGTTAGCAACACCCTGTTGTTTTCAAGGGCCAATGTTACTTTTAGGGGCGCCCCGTTTTCCCGCGGGAGAGCAAGACATAGGAGTGAAATAGAGGCAACTTCATATACTCCTGCCAACAGCTTTACGGATAGATGGAAAAATGGGACAGGCCTGTTTTGGGAAAACGGGAAAACGGGACAGGCCTGTTTCAGGCAAATGGAAAACGAGACAGCTGAAACTTTTCGATGGGAAAACGGAATGATGGGACAGGCCTGTTTAGGGCAAATTTGAAAATGGGACAGCTACAAATTTTGCTAGAAAACAGGAAAACGGGACAGGCTTGTTTCGGGCAGATGGGAAAACGGGAGAGCTGCAAATTTTCGCTAGGAAAATAGGGCAATGGAACAGGCCTGTTTCGGGCAAATGGTAAAACGGGACAGCTGCAATTTTTCGAAGGGAAAACGGGACACGTTTGTTTCGGGCAAATGAAAACGTGACAGCTATAAATTTTCGCTGGGAAAGCGGGACAATACGACAGGCTTGTTTCAGGCAAATGAGAAAACAGGACAACTGCAAATTTTGCTAGGAAAACGGGACATGGGACAGGCCTGTTTCGGGTAATTGGGAAAACGGGACAGCTTCAATTTTTCGCTCTGATAATGGGACTGCTGCAATTTTTCGCTGGGGAGACGGGACACGTTTGTTTCGGGCAAATGGAAAAACGGGACAGCTGCAGATTTGCTGGGAAATGGGACAACGGGACACGCCTGTTTCGGGCAAATCGAAAAAAGGACAGCTGCAATTTTGCACTGGGAAAACGAGAAAAAGGGACGTGTTTGTTTCTAGCAAATGGGAAAACGGAACAATGGGACACAAATTAAATTCTTTTCAGATTGTACAAACTTTGTTAGATCGGGGGAGGGGAACAAAGATTTGCGTAGTTTGACTTGCACCACCTGTTACTCCCCTCTGTACACCTGCGGCTTTGGCCGCCACAGCTGACTTGCATATCACTAAATTATTTATGTTTTATAAAACTGCGCGAATTTTTTTCGTTCAAAACACGAGTACAGTTGAAAACATTTGAACTAAGGGATGCGGAATGAATCGAAAAATCGATGTTAATCACTATATCTGGCCCGAGTCTATTTGAGGGTAGGGAACAGCCAAATTTGGGGGAAGGACAACCTAATGCCCTCGTGTGGACGCCCTTGCAAGAATATGGTTTCTTCGGGAAACCGGAAAACGGGACAGCAATATTTTTTGTTGAGATTGATTTTATCAGTCGCCTGCATCCCCCGCATTTGGAAGGACCCTAAGCAGGATGGGGGCTATCGCCCCCCCCCCCAAGCTTCCTGCCCTAAACGGTCTTGCTAACCAACCCACAAATATTAACAACAACAACAAAACAACAACATCAAAGTTTAATAATCTTCGCGTATGCACAAACAGGAGTAACAACTGCTGCTCTCCGGCACTATTGCTGTCCCGCGGGAAAACGGCACGCCCCTGAAAGTAACATGGACCTTTTCAAGGAATGTCCATTGGCTGATCAAACACGCTGTTCTCGTGTGCGTGTGTTTGTTAAGTTCTATTTGCAGCTATTAATCCAGTTGCGTGTATATAATATTAAGATTGAACACGTGGTCTAACCATTGGCGACCCGTTTTGAATTTAAATAAGACATATTTTTACCTTGATGTTTTATTAGCTTTTAACATCAGCCGAATCCGCTAATTTTTGGCGAGCCCATCAACTCGTAATTTACGACACAGGTCCATTTACTTCAAATTAATTTTAGTATTTTGTTATTTTAGAACGCAAGATCACTCAGTTCATCACTACAAATGATCATTATTTCGCTCGCAGCGTTCGTAGAATTATTTCTGCTTCCAATTCTAGAAACGCTAATCGCTGGCTGGTGTTATATTTTGATCTTTGCCCTGCCTCTGTTATTGATTTTTGTCGTTTTGTTGCGATATTTACCAGAAACCAAACAAAAACCAATTTATGCGATTATGAATGAACTTGCCGCAGGACCGTATCAGCTGCGATTTGATTGGTTCTGCAGGCTGACCAATGAGCGTCGAGAAAGCGACACCTGCGATGAACGACAACGGTTGTTAACTGACAACGGGTTATATACTACGAAACCGTTTGATACTAATTGAGTTCAGAGGCGCATGCAAGTAGTATATGGGGAATTATGTCGCAATGGAAATGCTGAAGAAAGGAGAAGCGAGTCTTCTGCATCCTAAATGTTAAGCCGATTTTGCAGAAGTGAATTATTTAATCGACTAGTTACTAAACTGTTTGATGTTATAATAGCGTCCATAAAAATTCCGATTGATTCGAAGAAAACACCTTCTGTGGGTTCGTTTTCAATGCGCCCTGTTCAAAAACCATTATTGTTCGGCAAAACTATGAAAAAATTCGAAGATTGCTCATTATTTGAGTTTTTATAGTTGGTATTAGTGTGCTCATGCGCTCTGTAGACTAAGAGCATCGTAACTTTCATTTCTCTTCATTATCCGGGCCGGTTCTTGCAAATTTTGTTGACCTCCGGCTACGGTTATTTATCTGTACGCTAATCTTGTGAACAGAATTTTAATTATATATCTCGCTTGAGCTCATAGTTTTACTGCACGCGTTAATAAATACGTTGTATTGTTTCGTTAAATTCTGTTTGTCATTTTGCAAAAGGTATATAACTACGATAGCAACTTCAACAATTCGTATTTAAGGATAAATAGTATTAAAAATTCAAAATATAAACGTGATTTGAGACGGACAGATTTATGCGAGTGTAAGTATTTGTCAAAGTAATGCTGTATGCCAGACTGTAACCATTTTTCGTTACAATTCTGTTGCCGATGTTCTATAAATAAAACAAAAATTACAAAATTGTTCAAAATATTTGAAAATTTGGGTAGTTCAGTGATTTTTTCGTTAATATTTTAGAACATCGGTTAATATTTGCACGGCTCAGTTGTGTTGGCAGAAAAATAAAACATCGCTGAAAGCTTTTATACTTCAATATCTGTTTTCCGGTTCCGGTATTCTGGTCACTGTATGCGTTATTTTTACTATTCATTAACACCCTGCTGTGTGATACTACTTGTCATTCAGATCTGTATGAAAACTTAACCATTCAGTTTATATCGGTTGAACTATTTGGTTTGTTCTTTCACCTATTTTTACGGATACGCCCCTGAATTGAAACGTTTTTTGTACAATATGTACACTAAATACTCTTTACTCATGAAAGGTTGACCGGTGCCATGGTGGCTGAAGGCTTCCGTTGTACCATTAAATGTGATTAATTTATGGGACCACAAGAGTTACCAAACTTATATCTGCAATCTGATTGCTATGAAATTTAGATTCTGCGACACAAATAGCATTTCGAACAGTAGTTCATATTAAGACTAAAATGCTTTATGTATATTTTTTCAGTTGAGGTTTAACCCTATCTCACATGAATATTTTCAATTTCATATGAGATGTAATTTCAAGGTAAGATTCGATCCCCAGTCTCACGGGTGGGAGGCGTTTAAAATGACCACTGAGCTATAGGAGCTTGACGCTCGAGCCCGAGTATTCTCTCACGTCGTGTCGAGATTTTGCACTGCGCATATATGTTATAGATGTTTAAACACTGCTCACAGTGTGTGCATTGCTCGTCCATTATTGTATTTAGTTGCTCATAGTATACTCGATGAACTGAAAGGGTTAAGTTTTAGCTAGGTATTGTATTTCGGACATCTGTTACAGAAGACGTTTACCAAAATGCAACTCAGCTATCCGTTTCATTTATAAAAATACATAATTTCTATATTTTAACTGTCGTAGTTTCGTTGTTAATTTTCAATACAGATATGTTGCAATAGTTCGCATTGTAAACAAGAATGAACAAAATCTGTTAACTGTTTTAAAAATTGAGATGCATTCGCAACTTTTTCAATAAAGTTTGATTACCATTACCAATCAATAGCATTCTGATTGCCTTGGTGGGCGTACAATATTGCTACATACTCTTATTTTACATAAAGAACCTAACTCGACTACACCATATGAGACTAAACCACGGTGCAAACTGCAAAGTTACAGTACGTGACGTTTAATAGCAGAATACTCACAATTCTAAAACAATACGTTGTTTATAGCGGCGCTTTCGTGATTTTTTGTGTATCTGTTGATTTATCCCCTTCTCGCATTGAGTTGCCTGTATGCAACTCAGCTCAGTGTATATTCGTTAAATAGTATATATCGCACCGTGTTTAACAATTGCAACACGTATACATAGTACTAAATCTCCACAAGACGTGAGAGCCCCCTCGGGCTCGAGCGTGTCAAGCTCCTATAGCTGAGTGGTGATGGTATACGCCTCCTACTCCAGTCACTGGAGTTCGAATCCTAGCATAAAAGTAGGTCTCAGGAGAAATAGAAAATATTCATGTAAAAAAGGGTTAAAGTGAAAAATGAATCAAAAATATATAAGCTACATAATCAAAGCGTCGTCGGTGAAATTAAAGTAAACATAGTCAATACTGTATGTTCTGTGAATATATTCAAGAGTAGTTCGATTTTTTCGGATTGCCGTTAACATAGACATTTCGTCAGTGATGTTATTTGCATGAGCCGTGTATGAACCCAAAAACGGTTCTGACCTGCAAAAGTTTTAAGCTGTAAAATAATGCAAACATATTTGGGAAAAGGATTACCGCGCTATTGCACTCAGCTGTGTTGAGTTTGTCGGCAATTTTAAAATCATCACCAACCTTTCCTCGCACCTTATAGCGATCACGATCCTGGTGACGTTTATGTTCCTAATAATCGCACTGCTAGAAAATTAAATCGATGACAATAGTTTTGTCAAATTAATACAACTGGCGTACTTCATAAATGCGAATTGTTCAAGCTGCATTCGTTGTTACTACCTCAAATTCTGCAGTTAGAAGTCCAACCAGGAGAATCCAATGTTTAAATGTTTCGTTTTGTATATTAATACAGTACAGTGTCATATGTTTTTACGGCAAATACCTGTTTTCACCCCATCCAGAATAAATGACGTTACGATTTATTCCAGCGTTGACTAGTAACTTTCTAGCGTTATCTTGAAATTGCGATGATTTGTCGTATTTAAAAATATTCGTAAATTTTTCCTTTTGCGATTCAAATTCACAGTACCACGCCTGCGGATAGAAATGATCAATATCCTGTGATGGACTATGTGGATAATCCAAAGTATGATTCGAAATCAAGTACATTGTTTTGTAGTTTTCAGCGGCAAAGCAATGAATATCACCAATGTCACAATTATGGCAATTTTGCCTACGACGAACGCAAACATGTAAGTAACCGGATACGAAACGCAGCAACGGATGGCGAACTGTTGCAAACTTGACCCAGTTACTTGAGTTCCACATAGAAGTCAATCTGAACACAACAGAGCGAAATGCTATATGGTAAAATAAATTTGTTAGCATGTATTAATAGTTGTGAAGAGTTCTTAATATTGTCAAGCCATAAAATGAAATATAATTACGATACGTTCTTCGATTATACCAACATTGCGTTTGAACAAAGCTTTTCAATACTTTGATACTTGAGAAATGAATGACAATTTTGCGCACAACCCATTCAGCACTTTTTCTTTGTTTCTTTGATAATTAAATTCAGAATTTTGAAGATGATGAAAATAAAATTTAAGAATTTTTCGTTTTTTAAACGCCGGGTATTTATTAACGCAATTACCTTTGGCTGAGCAAGTTTTCCGGAGCTAGTTCATACTGTTTATTACATGCTTCGCTGTAATAGACTTTCATTGGCTGTTCAGCAAGTAGATTGTCTTCATTTGAATTCATTAAACTGGCAGAACAAAACAATGCTTAAAAACATTAAATTTAAATTGTTTTGCAATGGACTTTTGCCCCCGAAAACATCGAAAAACGCTTAGAAGCCAATAATCGATATACGGTAGAGTAGGGCACTTTTTACTTTTCATTTTGGGATGCAGCCCACCTGACCTCTGTTTCAAGGGACACTACTCAGGATAGCGCCTACCGCCCCGTAAGCCTTTGCATTAAGCGGTTCTTTAGCTACAGGGTCAAAAATATAGGATCCCTTGAACTTGCGGGGGGTCAGTTGGGCGGGTGACTTTCCGAGAACCCAATTGAAAGCCTTTGCATTAAGCGGTTCTTTAGCTACAGGGTCAAAAATATAGGGTCCCTTGAACTTGCGGGG
Organism: Enoplolaimus lenunculus; assembly: GCA_030248215.1. Taxonomy (NCBI): domain Eukaryota; kingdom Metazoa; phylum Nematoda; class Enoplea; order Enoplida; family Thoracostomopsidae; genus Enoplolaimus; species Enoplolaimus lenunculus. The sequence continues at coordinate 82,401 of JASANG010002702.1, forward strand.
GGTCAGTTGGGCGGCTGACTTTCCGAGAACCCAATTGAAACAAAATTTTTATGTAGGGGAGTTTTTCCTTGTGGTGGGAAAAGTAAAAAAGTGCCTAAGTATCATGAATTACACTGCATGTCTTTATACAGCGGGTTTTATCCTGACTTTGTTCCGAGGGAGTAGGGGCAAAACACAGTTCCTGTCCCGCTGTCCAACTGTCCCACTGTCCCAACTGTCGCAACTGTCCCGCTGTATAGCTAACCCAACTCTCCCAACTGTCCCGTTGTCAAACTGGCTCCACTGTCCCAACTGTCCTGCTATTCCAATTGTTACGCTGTCCCAAATGCCCCAGATTTACCAATTGTCACGCTGTACAACTGTCCCAACTGTCCCAACAGTCCCACTGTCCTAACTGTTCCAACTGCCCTGCTGTCCAACTGTCCTAAATTTTGTCGTGCAGGCGAAATTTTTAAATCGTACCAACGGCAGTCTCTAATAATCCGAGAACCCAATTGAAACAAAATTTTTATGTAGGGGAGTTTTTCCTTGTGGTGGGAAAAGTAAAAAAGTGCCTAAGTATCATGAATTACACTGCATGTCTTTATACAGCGGGTTTTATCCTGACTTTGTTCCGAGGGAGTAGGGGCAAAACACAGTTCCTGTCCCGCTGTCCAACTGTCCCACTGTCCCAACTGTCGCAACTGTCCCGCTGTATAGCTAACCCAACTCTCCCAACTGTCCCGTTGTCAAACTGTCTCCACTGTCCCAACTGTCCTGCTATTCCAATTGTTACGCTGTCCCAAATGCCCCAGATTTACCAATTGTCACGCTGTACAACTGTCCCAACTGTCCCAACAGTCCCACTGTCCTAACTGTTCCAACTGCCCTGCTGTCCAACTGTCCTAAATTTTGTCGTGCAGGCGAAATTTTTAAATCGTACCAACGGCAGTCTCTAATAATAATAATACAAATTTGTGCAAACAGCACAAAAGAAAACATTTGCAAAATGGAATATCTACCATAATTAACCTAAAACATTTGACTAGCGAAGCTCATATTTACATTAGCGGACATAATGAAATTTAAACGCTTCATGAAAGTTATAATCGCAGTGATTTAGATATTTCAATTGAAGAGACCAGCTCTGACGAAGTTTGTAACTACTTGCCAAAAAATTGCGAATGTGATGTCTTCGGAATACCGCAGTAGAATGTCTGAATTTTCGGAAACAACAGTCGTATTCTTCGTTTTGTATAAGGAATATAATTTCTTTGATACGGCGGATAAAGTAGAGGATACATTTCTACCATAACAGATGAATGCATGTTGTCTGTAAAACAATTAATACAATAAAAGTTCTCCAATAAAACAATTAACAATAAATGTGCACAATTACAAATTTATCAAAATAATTCACTAACAAAAGTAAAAACCTATATTACATTATCAAGCAAAGTTCTGCAAACAAAGGTTAGCGGTAAAACAAAGCACTTCGAATAAGCATGAAACGATTGATGTCAGTGCCAAAACTATACAATATATAATTTCGCTTCAGAATTCAGTTTCAACTTTTGTTTTAAAAAAGTCAGAAAGAACGCCGAAAAACAGCTTTGTTTTACGTGCATGTTAACTTCGAATTTCTGAATAATATATTATTTTTTAAAAAATGTTCTAACTTATTTAGAACACACATTTTTTGGAAAACTGCCGCTAGTGAAAACAGGAGTCACCGCCTTGTGACAAACACAGCCAACAAACGCACTACATGCTCAAATTATAAAAGTTAAGTTTCATCGAAATGGAGTACGTGTAATTTGATGTAAATTTAAAACCACAGGCTGCTTACCAGGTTGTTGAATGTTGGACGCATTATAAAATACACCATCAGGCAATGCGTCATATTCGTTAGAATAGAATGTAAATACAATAAATAATGTTATCACGGCTGCAGCAATAGCAACAATAGCAATAGTTGGCATTACTGTAATGGTGAGCACTGAAATTATTCAAAAAGTGAATACATAAGAAGAAGCAGGAGACTGGCCTGCTGTAAATTTCTCAGAACAATAATTCAAAGCGTTTTCAGACAAACTTTGCGAAAGAGTGGGCATAGGTAAAAATGATTGAAGGTAAAAATTGACGCGTATGTCGAAACTGCAAACTCTTCATCTTTTAGTTTCTACCTACCAAGTCTTAATTAAAAACATTTCTAACAGTAAAGAAATACTTACTACATATACAATATGCAAAACAAAATTTTCATGCAGAAATCGGACAGTTGGTAACTGTGGTGCTACTATAATATATATTTAATAGTACAATACTTATGTAGTACATTTATAAACGTTGTAGGCTGTTGTCTAAAAATACCCTGAACAAACATATCGTTGTTGGTATTATTATCCTGTTAGCTGCAACAACTGAATCAAGATATGGATGGCACTTGAAATCTACCAGTCATTACACAACGTTTAGCAGTAAAACTACACGTTTCAGATTTACATGACAATTATGCCTTTTAAGTATATTTGTGTTCGTGGTTATCAAATGATCAAGACGCATCAAACGTTGCACTAACAAAGTGGGGACTAACAAAGAGGGGCCTATGGAAAGGAGGTTTAACTTTTTGCATCCACGTGAACATTATAAAGGAGATGGCCCATTACTAGTCAATATGTTGCGAAGTTTCCAACGCTATGTTGTTTGTAATAGACAGCATCAAACCGGAAGCATAAGTTTCCAGTAAAATGTTAAAATCCTGCAAGCGTGGAATTGTTCGCTTTTAAGCTATTCCATGACGATGCATAGAAAAAATAGATTGGCAACAGATATCCGAATAAAGGGATATCCGGATATGAAAAGTACCAGGATGTGTATGCGAAATAAAACATGTATTCGAATATCAGTCGAAACACCGAAATACTATTCTGTACTTTTTTTCGAATAGTTTGCATTGTTTCACCACTAAAGTAGCTGGAGCTGACGAAAAGTAATTGTGTATTCAAACCTGAGTGAAAGTACTGAACCACATTCTGCATAATTCCCTGATGATTTAAAATTTGATTTCTTAAAACATGACAAAATTGAAAGAAAAACTTCAGTTTAGCTTGATATTTATCGGAATTATGACTTCGTATTTTTAATTATCTCAAAATTAGCCCAGTGAAAAATTTGCGTCGAATACGCACCGTCAAGTACTAAATTTAAATCTACTTATATACATATTCCAAGTCACGTTGCGAGATTACGTACTGGGCGTCATATTAAATTCAGCTCGCTCTTGGTTTTTACATGACGCAAAGCCTAACTAAGTATGATGCTAATTAGTATAAGGTTAGCCTGCAAATATGGCAATTTGTAAAAGGCGCATTTGAATTTCCCCTGACAGAATCCATGAGCTCATAACTTTTGAATTTAAAACCACCACGCTAAGCGACTTTCTTCTGATACACCAAAACAATCCAAAAGAACCTTATCAGCGATTCAAGTTGTATGACCTGAATAATGAACCGCTTAGTGTGGGCTGGTGGCGACATCCCCATCCTTCTTTTATAGTATTCATTCAAAATGCAGAAGGATCGAGGTAGCCACAGCGTCCTCTGAGAGATAAAAAGCACAAAATTGATTCAAAACTTTTGGTTGTTGCAGAAAGGTTCTTCCTACATTTTTGTCGTGAAACAATAGTACTTATTTGCGCTTAACCAGTCATCAAACGCAACAAATGAAGCAATTCCACTCAGTGCGTAGTTTTTAAACAGTAATACATGAAAAAATATATAGATTTCTGATCTGTTGAGAATACATTTTCAGTTCCGCTCCACTGTAGTCCATATAAGATCGCAAAAACGGAAAGTATATATCAAAGATTTAAAAAATTGAAAAAAAATTTAAATTATCTAGGGAGGATATGAAGAGTCAAATTGGCATTATTCTCCGATATATTAAGGCTAGAGCGGGTCCTGAAGATTTGGACCAACAGTACTTTAGCTATGTAATGGGTCGTCTACGGTATAATGCGTGCGCTAATGTAAGAATTTGTCCTGGTCTGACTAAGGCCCGACGTCGTTTTAACACACTCTATTCCGAGACCACTATAAAGTCCGGTAGTCCCTAACGAGGACGTAAAGACATATTGCACCGTGTTCATAATGCATCGCAAACATACATAACAACAACACAAACGCATATATACACATATTTATTTTTCTTAATTTTTTACCTTTTGTCCTGACTCCCTTCGGACAGTGTCGGGACAATTAACTGTGTCTACGTACCGCATAAAATTGTACGTACACCCTAGTTGCAGCTTCAATTTATGCACAGATCCCTACCGGTTGGTTGGACAATTTCTTACATTAGTGCTCGCATTTTAACGAGGATGACCCATAACACCCAAAACGTTAAACCCTCTCAGCGTATTAAACACAAGTCTAAAACAAAGCTTCTATTAAAGCCCAAGCACAAATTTAATCTAAAATTTAGGCCTAGTCAGTCTGTTTCGGTCTAGTGAGAACAGGCGGGAGTACGCGCAATGTCAGAAATTATTTTATAAAATGGCACTTTCCTCCACAAAAAGTTTTTCTGCAAAAAAGTTATATGGTCCCTGTGTTACAATTTTTCTTCCTCGGAAGTTTTTTTCGTAAAAAATTGCGTTGTGAAACATTTAAGATTTCTGGATCCGCCGCTGAAAGCGGGGAACCACCAAAAGTAATATGGGCTAATGTTTGTAGGATTAAGCGTAAGTATATTTCAATGCGGTTCTTTGTTCTTGGAACGCAAAACAACTCATGTGTATGTATATAGTTCAAGGGAAGGGTGACATTCGACAGAATCGGGACTAACCAAATCAACTTAATTTCAGGTGGCCAACGCAAATGTTTGACTGTTTGTAGCAATTTTCTAAACCGAATACCCAGCACTATGGAAGCAGTTGCTGTATAAAAACTGTTTTTAGATTTGTATGTTTTACGCTCATAGCAATCAGCTTGTGAGTCAAGGTACTTCATTTAGAGCAACAAGTTAAAACAAATGCTTCAGAAACAAAAATTGAGGTTCCGAAAACCCAAAAACGCAAAATCGAGTTTCACATATTCGAAATATAAAACTTAATTTGGGATATCCGGATATATCTGGATACCCTGTTAAATATCTGGCAAGAATTGCCGGATATCCGGATATGAACAAATATCCGATGCCCATCACTAATAGAGAATTTTATACCATGTTCAGTCTGCGTCTATCAAGCGCAAAATTATTAGACTACTATGTTACGTTATTTTATCAAAACGCCTTTATTAACTTGCGGACACTTGTTGCGAAAGTTGAAGACTGTAATATAGTACTCTTCATTTGCATATCCATGTTATAACTGCATCATAAACTATGTGGACTCAAAAGCTGGAATGATGCCAAATACGTAACTGTGGTGTTCCAGCTTCGAACACTTATTTCATTGCGTCTCTGAGGTAGGGATGTTTATACACCAACATTGCGTTTAAACAGTATATGACACAAGCTTTTCACTACTTTGATACTTGAGAAATGAATGACAATTTTGCGCACAACCCATTCAGCACTTTTTCTTTGTTTCTTTGACAATTAAATTCAGAATTATGAAGATGATGAAAATAAAATTTAAGAGTTTTTCGTTTTTTAAACGCCGGATATTTATTAACACAATTACCTTTGACTGAGCAAGTTTTCCGGAGCTAGTTCATACTGTTTATTACATGCTTCGCTGTAATAGACTTTCATTCGCTGTTCAGCAAGTAGATTGTCTTCATTTGAATACATTAAACTGGCAGAACAAAACAAAGCTTAAAAACATTAAATTTAAATTGTTTTGCACTGGACTTTTGCCTCCGAAAACATCGAAAAACGCTTAGAAGCCAATAATCGATATACGGTAAAGTAGGGCACTTTTTCCTTTTCATTTTGGGATGCAGCCCACCTGACCCCTGTTTCAAGGGACACTACTCAGGATAGCGTCAACCGGCCCGTAAGCCTTTGCACTAAACGGTTCTTTAGCTACAAGGTCAAAAATATAGGGTCCCTTGAACTTGCGGGAGGTCAGAACGGCGGCTGACTTTACGAGAACCCAATTGAAACAAAATTTTTATGTAGGGGAGTTTTTCCTTGTGGTGGGAAAAGCAAAAAAGTGCCTAAGTATCATGAATTACACTCCATGTCTTTATACAGCGGGTTTTATCCTGACTTTGTTCCGAGGGAGTAGGGACAAAATACAGTTCCAGTCCAGCTGTCCCAACTGTCCCGCTGTCTCAACTGTACCGCTGTCCAACTGTCCCACTGTCCCAACTGTCGCAACTGTCCCGCTGTCTAGCTATCCCAACTGTCCCGTTGTCAAACTGTCTCCACTGTCCCAACTGTCCCAACTGTGCTGCTGTTCCAATTGTTACGCTGTCCCAAATGTCCCAGATTTACCAATTGTCACGCTGTACAACTGTCCAAACTGTCCCACTGTACTAACTGTTCCAACTGTCCTGCTGTTCAACTGTCCCAAATTTTGTCTTGCAGGCAAAATTTTTAAAGCGTACACACGGCAGTCTAAAATCAAAACAAATTTGTGCAAACAGCACAAAAGAAGACATTTGCAAAATGGAATATTTACCATAATTAATCTAAAAAAATTGACTACCTAAGCTCATATTCACATTATCGGACATAACGAAATTTAAACGCTTCATGAAAGTTATAATCGCAGTGATTTATATAATTTAATTGAAGAGACCAGCTCAGACGAAGTTTGTAACTACTTGCCAAAAAATTGCGAATGTGATGTCTTCGGAATACCGCAGTAGAATGTCTGAATTTTCGGAAACAACAGTCGTATTCTTCGTTTTGTATAAGGAATATAATTTCTTTGATACGGCGGATAAAGTAGAGGATACATTTCTGCCATAACAGATGAATGCATGGTGTCTGTAAAACAATTACAATAAAAGTTCCCCAATAAAACAATTAACAATAAATGTGCACAATTACAAATTTATCAAAATAATTTGCTGACAACAGTAAAAACCTATATTACATTATCAAGCAAACTTCTGCAAACAAAGAAGGTTAGCGGTAAAACAAAGCACTTCGAATAAGCATGAAACGATTGATGTCAGTGCCAAAACTATACAATATATAATTTCGCTTCAGAATTCAGTTTTAACTTTTGTTTTAAAAAGTCAGAATGAACGCCGAAAAATAGCTTTGTTTTACGTGCATGTAAGTTTAACTTCGAATTTCTGAATAATATATTCTTTTTTAAAAAATGTTCTAACTTATTTAGAACACACATTTTTTGGAAAACTGCCACTAGTGAAAACAGGAGTCATCGCCTTGTGACAAACACAACCAACAAACGCACTACATGCTCAAATTATAAAAGTTAAGTTTCATCGAAATGGAGTACGTGTAATTTGATGTAAATTTAAAACCACAGGCTGCTTACCAGGTTGTTGAATGTTGGACGCATTATAAAATACACCATCAGGCAATGCGTCATATTCGTTAGAATAGAATGTAAATACAATAAATAATGTTATCACGGCTGCAGCAATAGCAACAATAGCAATAATTGGCATTACCATAATGGTGAGCACTGAAATTATTCAAAAAGTGAATACATAATAAGAAGCCGGAGACTGACCTGCTGTAAATTTCTCAGAACAATAATTCAAAGCGTTTCAAGACAAACTTTGCGAAAGAGTGGGCATAGGTAAAAATGATTGAAGGTAAAAATTGACGCGTATTTCGAAACTGCAAACTCTTCATCTTTTAGTTTCTACCTACCAAGTCTTAATTAAAAACATTTCTAACAGTAAAGAAATACTTACCACATATACAATATGCAAAACAAAATTTTCTGGGGGCCTGCTCGTAGATTCGACCATTTGCGCATACGCAGCTTATTGGTGGGGTTAATTTGAATTAAACTGAACCCCAAGATTGTTTTTAGTTCGTTGCTGCATAAAGTCTAGCACATTACGAGTTTGAGATACGTTGGACGCAAGTTTAAGCATATCGCATTTTCCTCGTAGTAAAACTCAACGAGTCATAGGAACGTATTAACTGAACTGTATAAAATTTTATGCCGCGTTAAAACACAGGGCAAACTGGAAAAATATACCAATTATTTCAACTTCGCCTCGCACAAGCTGTCAGGCAAATCATGGGGTATGAAACAGTTTCAGATGTGCAAACATTCAAACAAAAATTCAGCGAGAAACACAAAAGTAGAAGCTAATTCAACTTGCGAAATTATTTGATGCTACATTATCTGAATTTTACTGTTTTACAGCGCGGACAAATTCCATTGTATTGTATAAATATCATATGATATTTAGTAGAATTTTGAAATATTATATGATATTCACATAAATGTCCCGTAGTATCATATGACAAATGACTATTTGTATACGATGATCGCTTGAGATTGTGATTTTTAAGCTAATGTCATGTGACATTCACATTTTGTCTACATGACCGCTATTCAGCTCACAAAATTTTATGTCGACGTCGAATCAACTTGGATGAAACGTGTTCCAAGCTGCCCCAGTTATAACGTGAACGCCGCATAAGTTTAGTTCTCGGAGACCACTAAGTTCGTGTATACCATGTTGTTAGAATAACACTGGAGCAAATTGTATTTTAAATTGGACATAAAGCATTTTCTATGCTCGTCTAAGGACAGATCAAGCGTCTTCGCTTTCGGTTTGCGGACACAGTTATCGGGAACTAAGCACCATCCACTGCTAGCAAAGGCTGTCTTAACGGACGTTCATACACACGAGGGCATCGGTTACCGGACACATTGGTGCATTTAAAACATGTTCGAACAATTTAATCGCAAGTCGAATCAAAATTTGGGTATTTTCGGTTATTCCTCTGCCGGAATAAGGCAGAAAATGGTTGGATGTGGAAAATTTCGGCATATTTGAGCTTCTCATTACCTTCCCTGATTATTTGACACCCAAAATTAAATTTTTAAAAAGTTAGACTTTTAAGGGCCCAAGATTTTTCCTTTCTATGAACCCAAAATTTTGTCGCACAGTATGCACATTATATACCATTCGACGTAGGTTGCGCAGCTTTGTCGAACGGTGTTTCATTTTTTTGCAATCAGACGTTTGGCTAAGATTTTTCGTCTAATACCTAAATTCGCGCCGTCCCAAACCTAGAAATTGTTCTGTGAAAAAGTTAAATTAAATATCATTTGACGCACATTGCAGAGTTTTAGACGAATGGTGTTAATCGCTTTGTAATTGGCCGTAGATCAGTTAAGAATAGCTCATTAATAAGACGTGTGATTGCGAAGATTTCACACCATTCAACTCAAGGGGTACCTTGAGGCCTTAAAGTTCGAATTTTTCAAATATTTGAATTTGGGCACGGAATAATCAACGAAGGTCATAAGTAGATCTAATATGCAAACGTTTTCATAATGTAATCATTTTTGGCCAAACGCCGGCTGAGACATAGTCGAAAAGACCCTTTGCTTTTTAGTGTTTAAACTAAAACACGATTATGCAGAAATCGGACAGTTGGTATCTGTTGTGCTACTATAATATATATTTAATAGTACAATACTTATGTAGTACATTTATAAACGTTGTAGGCTGTTGTCTAAAAATACCCTGAACAAACATATTGTTCTTGGTATTATTATCCTGTTAGCTGCAACAACTGAATCATGATATGGATGGCACTTGAAATCTACCAGTCACTACACAACGTTTAGCAGTAATGGAACATCCACTTTATACTGTACGCGCTACTGCAAAAAAAATGTCTGGGTCTTAGTAAGACCCGACGTCGCTTTAACACACTAATACGAGACAACTATAATGTCCGGTAGCCCTAACGAGAACGTAAAGACATATTGCACTGTGTTCATATAGCATCGCAAACATACATAACAACAACACAAACACACATATACACTTATTGATTATGATTAATTTTTACCTTTTGTCCCGACTCCCTTCGCACAGTGTCGGGACAATTAATAGTGTCTACGTACCGCATAAAATTGTACCTACACGCTAGATGCACATTCTACACGTTTAAGATTTACATGACAATTATGCCTTTTAGGTATATTTGTGTTCGTGGTTGTCAAATGATCAAGACGCATCAAACGTTGCACTAACAAAGTGGGGACCAACAAAGAGGGGTCTATGGAAAGGAGGTTTAACTTTTTGCATCCACGTGAACATTATAAAGGAGATGGCCCATTACTAGTCAATATGTTGCGAAGTTTCCAACGCTATGTTGTTTGTAACAGACAGCATCAGACCGGAAGCATAAGTTTCCAGTAAAATGTTAAAATCCTGCAAGCGTGGAATTGTTCCCTTTTAAGCTATTCCATGACGATGCATAGAGAAAATAGATTGGCAACAGATATCCGAATAAAGGGATATCCGGATATGAAAAGTACCCGGATGTGTATGCGAAATGAAACATGTATTCGAATATCAGTCGAAAAACCGAAATACTATTCTGTACTTTTTTCGAATAGTTTGCATTGTTTCACCACTAAAGTAGCTGGTGCTGACGAAAAGTAATTGTGTATTCAAGCCTGAGTGAAAATACTGAACCACATTCTGCATAATTCCCTGATGATTTAAAATTTGGATTTCTTAAAACATGACAAAATTGAAAGAAGAACTTCAGTTTAGCTTGATATTTATCGGAATAATGACTTCGTATTTTTAATTATCTCAAAATTAGCCCAGTGAAAAATTTGCGTCGAATACGCACCGTCAAGTACTAAATTTAAATCTACTTATATACATATTCCAAGTCACGTTGCGAGATTACGTACTGGGCGTCACAGTAAATTCAGCTCGCTCTCTAAGTATGATGCTAATTAGTATAAGGCTAGCCTGCAATTATGGCAATTTGTAAAAGGCACTTAGCGGGTTTTTATGTTTTCAGTGCCTAAAATTTCGCGGGTCTGCTTTAAATAATTTTTAGTTCAAATTGTACGAATTTTACGTCATTTTATAAAGACAAGAGAGTTTTCTATTGAAAAATGTTCGAGTTTTGTACTATTTAACACAATACGCACAGTTATTTCAAAAAACTGCTGATAGTCCAGAATTCCGTAATTTAGGTTACTAAGGAACTCGGTACCTACATTAAAGAAACAGAGGTTGCATTTGAGATACAACGTATACTGTATTGACCCGAATAAGAGGGGGGACTGATATTTATTTGGCCTCTCCAGAGGGTACCCTCCTTGTTATTCGGTTACGGACTGTTATTTATTTTTAACCCACGCTCCGCCGCCCTTCGTTACTGATATATCCGGTACTGCAATTATCCGTTGAATTAAACATTTATTTGTCTTGTGTCAATAGCTTGAGCGATAATACAAGGTAATAATTATGAATGTACTTTCAAAATTTATACGCTTTAAAGTTTCGAACTCAAATTATTTGGTCATGGAGTCATTTATGCGCTAAAATTAGGGCTAATTGCCATTTATGGACTCTAATTAGGGTTTAGGGACTCTATCCGCTTATGGACTCTTATTAGGGATACGGACTCCTATTGATTTGGACTCAAAATGGGGACACCCTCTAATTACCACCCCGCGTCTTATTCGGGTCAATACAGTAATATTGTTAAATTAGATAATTAAGATTTAAACCCTTGATATTTAGAGGTCTTATCAAACATTATACGGTACAAAATTTAGTAAAAAATGGCTCGGGTTAAGCGCATTTCAAGAAAGATAAATTCCCGCCAACAAGGTGTGTTCGTTGCAACAAAGGAACAAGGGAAATTGGTAAAGTTTAGCTAACGCGCCTATCTGTTATGTCAGAATTTCACCAAGTAGTCAATTGTTAACTCAAGACAGTTTACACTTCAATAACTTAATCTAGTAAAACTTTGTTTTTAGAAAGTTATACATTCTGAACTTAAATCGAAGCACTTTTATATTCATAATCATGGTATACCAGCTTGCACTTTCATGAGTCAGTACCGGATCCAGGATTTTCCGGCGAAGGAGGGTACTTATTGTGTTGAAAAATGTATTAAAACCCGTATTTGGCAACTTTTAGATGTATCAAATTATCAAGATTGACCAATTATTGAACCGGAGGTGGAAAAGTTTTTAATTGTGGTTTTAACCTCGTAATATTTTCAACTTATTTATTTTGAAAACATATATATTGGTTTTTAGTTTACCACCTTATTTAAAAGGTACTTTGCACTATTTTTTTAATTTTAACTAAAGTGGGTTTGTATAATCGTATGTTTATTTTTGCACTATGTAGAACCCCAGTAGTTGCACACTCTTGTCTATAAGAGAGACCATCCACTCTTGATTATTACAGTATATCTGACACAGAAATCCAAGGTGATGAAGTGTAATTTGTGCACACATTGCTCTTTGACATTTAAACCCAAACATGCTACCACTACACTATGTGATCGATTGCAACAACTTCATATTATCTGTAATTTGCACAGAGTGGGAAGTAGGAAAGACTTTTTTTACCCGAACCGCACTGTAACCACCCACGCAAATAAAAATTTTTTACCTGCGGGTACGCCGCGCAAAAATGATCTATCCGACCAATCTTTTACCTTCGCCTGAAGCTAAACCAGTATTTTAAAGATCGCAGTTGCTTTGCACTTTAATGAAGTTTTGCAGTATAGCTTCAGTAAATTTTACACAATATGAAAGTTCTAGAAACAAGTAATTTGACTTAAAGCCATATATATGGTCAGCGCGCTTAACTCGAAAAAGCTGTCAGCATTTAATCACAAGTGGAACATACACCAGCCGGAGCCAGAGGTGAAACAAAATTCATTCAGCTGAAAATACGTTAAATTAGCCTCTTGTAACCAATAATCTAATGTGTTGTCCAACCGTTGTTTTGCCACTTTTTTCGAATTTCGGTAATTTTGGCTTAAAAATTACCCCCGTTTAAAAGCAAACTCACTGAATAACACACGTTTGAATAAATTATGAATAAGTTCAGCAACAAAATTGCCAGAACATGGCGCCAAAAACTTTCTTACCAAAATTATGACTGGGAAAAGTTTACGCTTGAAGTGTATATATATGGTTTTAAATCTATTCGCCTTAGCTAGGGTTTATCAGAAATAAAAAAAGTCAAAGTCGCTGAAGAGCCAATGGTTCTCATGTTTCTCTTTCAACCTAATTCCGTTTGGGCATTATATAAATCGAAATTCACAGTATACTCCAGTTCAAGCCCTGGGCTTTACTATATAAATTACGAGTTTTCAGTTTTTTCAAATCTTGACACTATAAAAACACCATTTGGATAAAACAGTTGAATGAAAAAATTCCACTTACTTGAAAAGAATTTATTATTTACAACTTTTTAATTAAATGTCGTTCTGTCCCATCTTCAACACACGATGTTTGAAGATTACCGCTAGCGAAAACGGAGTCCTGCATCAAGACGGTGACAATAAGTAAATTTCGAACCCAACTAAATAAAGCACCGGACAACAACTGACCAGAAGTATTAAAACATACTTTGGCGTGGGCAACAACTGTGAATTTTTTATCCGCAGGATACAAATCTTTACCCGCGGGTATACCTGTAACTGAAATATTTTACCCGACCCGCGTTTATGGTAATGATCTACTCTGGGTTCGCATACACTTTATCGTGAACATATATCGAGATAAATCATCAAATAATTTAGTTTAAACAAGAGAGCATCTACTAGACGCTTTGGTATGTAATACAGCACGCCGGTAGCAGAGTTCATTTTCGGGGCATGCAAAACACATGGCGGAGTACACTTATGCTATATATAGCAACAACAGGATTACAAGCGAAACGCGTACTTTAATGAAAAACGCCTTGTTTGCGTACTGCTGTTTATCACATCTGTACTTGGGGGTTTATATTTTATCTTAATATATTTGGCTTACAACATTTTACCGAGAAATTCAACAACGGAAAGCTGCGATTTTGTTTAGTTTTGACGCAAAATGCCCGTTAAATTGTATAATTAAAGCAATTTTAGGGTTTGGATACAACCAATCGTTGCAGTTATGATTGTAAAACAAAACCATAACACATTATTGTGAATAATTTTGCCCAGAGCCCTTATATTTTAAAAGTAAAGCTAATCTGTTTTACTTTCCGGTATGATATTTAGTACAACAAAAACCAAAGTAATGATAGCTAAATATTAAAGCTGGAATGCCCCACATCGTAATATTAAAGCTGGAATGACTTAAATACGTATTTTGGGCAGCGTCCCAGCTACTTTTGTATTGCCAACGTCTCCTATCATTATGCAAATCAACTAACAAGCATTTTAACAGATGGAACTTATGCATAAGTAGAAGTACATTATTTATGTTTACATGTTCCTTAGCACGAAGGTTTTGTTTACGTTGTGTTATCTGTGTTCCTACTTAGTTTCCACGAATGTTTTATATATATAAGGTTATATTTTTCAAGTTACGACGTGTATTCTCTACTACGGAGTTACGTAGCGTACAAATATTGCATACCATGAGTCTGGTTTTTCGCTCGCTAAACATTAGTATTAATAACATCGTTCTGGAAATGGCATTCAACTCCGGTTTCCGGTTTATTTCTAACCCTACCGTATTAAGGCATATAGATATACAAAAAAATGTCCTGCTTTAAATCCCCCGCTAGCGAAATTCCTACAAACTACCGCATTTCAAGTATTATGCTGATGGTAGTAATAAATAGGTGTTTAATATAACTGAGTTGTATGTATGCGCTTTCAATGAAAATACAAACTTGCCAAATACTAATCCCAGATCGTAAAATCGGTACAAATCGGAACCTGATTAGAATTCCAAATCTAATAATCGTACCCTAATTAGATTTACATCTAGCCACAAGTGAATCCAAAGGCAAGAGATGAGTGTATGCTTACCGTCAGAAACATGTTCGTGAAAGTTGATCGATGTTTTGGTTTTAAAATTTTCAATTTTGTGCAATTTATACAAATTTGTTTGAGTATTTGGTGTTCCATGTTTTATATAACAGAACAAATTTCACATTCGGCAGCCTATACAATGCAACTATTACAATATAAGCCGCCGAAGTTGCATTACTGGTGTAGCCTCAATGTGAACACATCTGCACCTTCAATAGGCTATGCAGGGTGTTTTAACGGGTTAAACAGATATTTGAAATTGAAGCAAAAATAATTTTTTCAATGATTTAATGTAGAAATTACGCCTGGCTTCCCGCACTAACAAATTTCGGACAAAATTTTTTTTAATTTAGCGGGCATCAGCATGACAGAGTAACTTCGGTTCTATTACAACCCCCAACTTCCGCAAGCATGATGAAGTTACGTTATATTTTGATTGATTTCCACCGTGACTATGAAATGTTTCGCCTTTATATCTCAAAAGTGTGCGCCTGCGACAGAAAGTTCTAGATCCTCCACTGCATCTTGCTACGTATATCTACTCAATGCTTCGGCTGGACGTTCTGATAATTTGATTCATTTTTTAAATTTGTATCAAGTATGTTGCTGCTCAGAAATACTCAAGGACTGTTAAATTTTCTCAATCTACAGGTGTTAACGTAAAACTTCTCGTTTTTTCACAAGCATTTGTAAATCTTGCACCATGAATCTCGCGTTAGGCGAAGTGACTTCCGCAAGTTTAATGACTAGCTAAACCCTTTAAAACACAGCCCCGTTTATTGCGAATGTTGCACATTTGTGCAACTACGTATTACTAGTTTCTGCTATCTCACCAGTACCCAAGTTTACAGCAGGATCGAAACACTAAGCATAAAGTTAAGCGTGAGCCGAAGTTAAACACTCCTCCATAAACATTTTCTATTATATTTGAGATTTAATTTCAAGCTAGTATTCGATGCCTGAGACTCTGATCTACGGAGCTCACTATTACAGCATAATTGTAACACATTGTGCATTGTGTATTATTTCACGGGCATAGTTTCCGCGTTTAGTTGTTGATAACGGTTAAACCTTATCTTGTTATTGCTATCCTGAGCTTAACGGAAGAATTAAGGCGTGCGGCTTTGTTTGGGACCGTCCCTAAACAGGCATGCTAACTACAATTACAGTTCCTCTGTACGCATTGTGTTTATACTTTTTGTCAGGGGCGGGAGGCGGAACGTTTTTCTGCGAAAAGCTTAAGCTGTCGACTTATTTTTTGTTTGGCTTTGGCTTAGGCTTAGGTTTAGGTATAAGCTAATTTTGCCGCTTAGGTTCAGACTTAGGCTTAGACTTAGGAATATGCATTGCTAATACTGCGGTTACGTCCCTGTTCTGTGCGTTGACTCTTTTGAAAGTATTAATCCGAACTCGAGGACACCTTTTAAACCCACGTTGTAATTTTACTTTATGCATTAGAAACCAAATTCTTGCCTTATTTTCAAATGTGTGTAGCACCTATTACCAGTTGAGGATATCTCCGTAGAAGAATCAGTAGTGTATGATCTATCTGTCTTGAAGAATGACAAAGTTATTACGTTTCATCTACCTGGATGTGCGGAATATAAAATCCACAGCTGTCACATCATCAATTGTTCGGAGACGGATTACTAACTAGCAATAGAGCTACACACAATTGAGAATAGGGCAAACTGTTTTTAGTATGTATATTTAACACCGTTGATCTATATACCGTATGCAAAACCCTAGCTATTTTACCTGAACAGTTATCAAAATCAGTATGGCTTCCAACCTGCCGTCAAAACGACTATTTTTGTTGACAATTTACACTCAATCGTTTTCAATGTTTACATCCGTTTCACAAGAATCGGTGTTAAATTTACCCGGCCAGATCGTTCAAAGCTTTGTCAACACGTCATTTGTTGCGCGCTACCACTATACGCCACAACCAACGCAATTAGCGTCGCTATGGAGCACTGTGGTTGCTATTTATATCGCTGGAAAGCTAGTCAGCTGTTTCTTCACGCCAATTCTAGCAGGTACTAATACTCCATTAAAACGGGCAAGTTTTTGCAGTGAGAATTTTCTACCTGCCGGAATTCTAAAAGTGTTTAAGAACGAAAATTTAACTTCCAACTCAAAGTTATACAAGCAAGTTTTTGCTGAAAATCCTGTCACGCGTACGACTTTCGCATTGGACTTTATAGGAGCCATATATTTTTTAAATTTGTTTAATTCGATTTTCGAACTGTGCAATTAAAGCGTAGAAAGCTGTTTTAAAGACCCCTAATCGTATTCACCATTCGGCTATTGAATCATCAGTCAGGGTGCAACCAGAGATGAAGAATACTGGAGCCAGGGTACGCCACTGCAGTATGATGTCCTGCGCACGAAATAATTGAAAAAATAAAACTGTTGTGATTGAAGTTTCAAAACTACTTCCTTGCGTAAATTCCGTGAATATACACACGCCAATACAACAGATTTTGTATATTTCGCTAAACAGTTTACTGTTCGTTTGTTCTGCAAACAATTTTAGACAAACTCGGTCGAAAACTAACTCTATTCACTGTCGCAAACGTAATTTCGTTGGTTGGTTCTGCGCTAATGATGTCATCAAAAGCGACCAATGCGTTTGAGCTGTTAATTGTCGGCCGTTTTGTGATTGGTCTATCTGCTGGTATGACTAACATTGTACTAGCGATTTATATTGCCGAATTAGCTCCTACTAAAATCAGGGGTTTGTCTTCGGCGACTCTTGGGGTTCTCATGAACTCAATGAACGTTTTCACGCTGCTGGTTTCGTTTCCGTTCGCATTAGGTACCGTAGAACGATGGCCGTATTTGCTTGGCATTTCCGCAATACCGAGCGCAATTTTGTTGATTTCAACGTAAGTTCAGTGAATATATGTCGTAGTTCAAACTGCTATTATGTATATTTGGCTGATGTTTCGCCTGTGTATTGAGTATGCCACACGGAACAAATTGCTGCGACTACAGTTGACGAATTTTTTGCCCAAGAATATATAGAACAGGTGGTCATAGGGAAATTTTAAAATTAAAATGAAACATCATGCGATTCTGAATTTTGCAAAATCTCGAAATAACTTCGACATGATCTTAAAACTAGCTTAAAATTTAGTGTTTTCGTGTAATTTAAGTTTATTCTAGACCGTTTCTGAGAATATTTGTATATTTACTTGAAAATTATCTAAAAACAAGGTTTTTTGTGCCCTTTATCGTGTTGTTGCAGGCCGTTTTTGCCCGAAACCCCATCGTACGACTTGATAGCTCGCGGAGATTTTCGACGGGCGTCTACCACGGTCACTAAACTTTACGGATTCGCCATGTCTGGTACAGACCCGGAAACAGAAGCCCGGCGTGTACTGGAGACAGTTGCAAAGCAACACCGGACGAAAGATGAAGATATGAGCTGGAAAACGATCTGGTATGATATTTCGCTTCGAAAAGGTTCGCGAACAATGACAAATCAAAAAATTTAAGGTTTATTCACAGATCAAAAGAGTAGACAGAACTTTATTTCGGGACTGTTTAAACCAAGTAAAATGTTTTTGTATAAGTTTGAAGAGAGCGATAAAAATCTTTAAATGCTTAAGCGGCAGCAAAATATTTCTAAGCATGTAAAAGTGTATGCTTTATGTGTGTATAGATGAATTTTTAAGAGATATTGGGATGCTTTTTTCATATTAACACAATATGAAGCTTTACCTTTATTCTTTATTTGTTTAGTATAGATTTTTTTATCTTTGATCACTATTGTTTTCGATATATTTTCATATCACTTTTATGCTTCCTGCTTTTAGTTTATTTTAGGGATCATACTTTCGCTTCTGATTGGCCTACTGAGAGCATCTAGTGGCCACTACGCCTTGAACACGTACTCTGTTCAAATTTTTGCTTCGGTTGGCCTTTCTCGCCTCCAGTCAGCCATTGCTGCCGTTGGAATAGCAGCAGGCTCAGCCTTAAGTGGCGTTCTAGTAACCGTTCTTATTGAAAGGGTCGGCCGTCGGCTTTTGCTCTTAGGCCCGACGGCCTTGGGCGCCGTAGCGTGGACTGTGATTTCGGTGGCGGACTTTTATCCGCAAGCGCGTTGGTCGCCGTGGCTGAGTCTTGTCGCGATTGTTTCGTTTGTTATTGTTGTACCTTTTTGTAATACGGTTGGGTTCTTTGTTCCTGCTGAATTAGTGCCACAGGTTTGTAAATATCAGTAATATATGCTGTGCTCTGTGGAGTATACGCGAGGGTACCCAAGCCCATTCCCTTACAAGAATCTAAATTATAATTTTGTATTATGATTTAGTAATAAAATTACATTTGGCTTTTCATTCGCTTACTAATAAACTGTACTGCCACGTTAACTAAAGTCCAGCGATTATGTATTATTTATTAATATCAATACAATGAAAAAATTAACAAAATTTTGCTGAAAATAATGGTCGGTAAATATGGGTCCCGGTTAAAGTCATTTTGCGCGGGTATATCCGCGGGTTAAAATGAAACTTCCGTGGATAAGTGGCGGGCAAGGTAAAGAACTCCTTACCCACGTAAATCTCTGCTCGGTGGGCTGACGAATAGACCCGCAATCTATGACCTAAGAACAACTTTACGAATGTGGCAAAGGGATTATAATCATGAAACTACGTCTAGCTTCTTGGTTGCTTCGCTTGAGAATTTTTCAAAATGCAACCTTTACTGTAACTAGAGGCTTTGCAGGCCCATAAATTTTGGCTACGCTCATGATACATGTGCTCTCAAACGATCCCATTTCAAACTAAAATTTATTGCATTGGAATGAATCAGTGGTGCTAAAAATGCGCCTATTTTCTCGCTCGCTGTGTTCTCGAAACATTTTCAACTGATTTTCTTTGATGAGCATGGTTCCACCCGATCCACGTTGATATATTTAATGTTTCAATATATTTGCATGTATATTGTTT
The DNA here is from genome assembly GCA_030248215.1 of Enoplolaimus lenunculus. Classification (NCBI taxonomy): domain Eukaryota; kingdom Metazoa; phylum Nematoda; class Enoplea; order Enoplida; family Thoracostomopsidae; genus Enoplolaimus; species Enoplolaimus lenunculus. The sequence continues at coordinate 102,269 of JASANG010002702.1, forward strand.
AAATATACATATTCTATATGCCAAAATAGATATTTCTGAGTCGGGAATTGCCGAGGACTAAACCGCGGGCAGGCAAGAGATGGCTTATTAACTTTGGGTCTTCTTCCATTGACTTTCGTAGGCCAGTCACATTGGCATTAGGTGTGTACCCACCATAGGTACGGAACTCACACAGTAAACCCTGCTAAGGCAAAACAGTGTTCTACAAAAGCGGAATTTTAACCCCCCCTTATGCAGTGTATCATTTTGCGCACACAGTTTGTGCTTTAGTTGCTCATAGCATTACTCTATGGACAAAAAAGTAAAATTAATATCTCCTGTACGTTTCAGGCAGCTCGCTCGCTCAGCTCAACCGCACAAATCGTTGTCGTATCGTTATCAGCGTTCATTGAACTATTCTTTCTGCCCATTGTTGAAACCAACATTGCTGGAGGCGCATACGTATTGATCTTTGTCGCTCCACTTGTTGTTATCTTCGTTGCACTATTCTTGTATCTACCTGAAACAAAACAAAAACCAATTTATGTGATTACAAGTCAGCTACGGCGGCATCGGATAGCATGGCGCAACTCTACAAGCAAGTCGCGACCGCACTATGATTCAGGGTACTACCGGATTAGCGAGGGTGGGGCCGATATTGAAGAAGACGAGACGGCCAGGCTGATTCCTTCAAATGAAAAGAGCAAAAGCGAAACGGGTCAGTCTGGTCAGTATGGGACAACAAAGTGAAATGGGTGATGAAAAGGCGACGAGCGAGTTCCATGCTGATACTATCGATTGAACGGAGCCAAGGTGAAAAGTGAAAAGCCTAAGGTACCGCAAATTGGTTTAAACCTACCAGATTAAGCCAGAATAACAGAATAAAACTATACAAGGATCAGCACCGAAAAGGTTTGGTTTCACTTGAAATTTTAACAAACTTTTTCCTGAAATTTGTTTAAGTTTTTTTACTCTGCCGGGTACGGTATGTGTTCCCTAAGTTACCGTAAAATTTCTAAGAGAATTGGTGGCGCTGGCTCGCTTCAATGTGGGTTTACCTATCGCTCAACTCTGCACTGCAAAAAATGGTGAGTCAAATTGTCTCTCTCCAAAATATGCACTAGGGGACTACACAAACTAAGTCAAATTCGACTCCACCAGAGTCAAACATGCCACTCAATTCGACTCCGTCGGAGTCAAATTCGGCTCACTGAGTCGCATGTTTAGTCGAATTTGACTCAGGTTGTGTAGTCCTGTAGAGCTTATTCCGGAGAGAGTCCATTTGATTAATCATTTTTGCAGGGTAAGTGTCTCCGTGTAAATAAAGTTATAATTTCATGTGTGGCGGCAAAGTTGAATTTAACTTTCAAAGTTGTAGTGACAATAGAAAACGCCTAGCAACTTGAGATAATATTTTAATGTTATTTAGTGTTTGCTTCGGATCAATTTACTGGTTAAATTAGTATATAGATCGTAGGCCAATCTGCTATTCATGCCAATTACTATTTGCCTTTGGCTAATCTCATGGGCAAATAGACGTTGGTCCTAGGTCAAATATATAGTGTGAGATGTAGCATGATAACATGATATAAAATCAACACTAATTTGTTATTACTGTTATAACATAAAACAGCAGATTGGCTTAGGCTAATTGATAATTGGACTGATATTTAAATTGTCCTACGACACATAAATTTATAATTTTATTATATAAACGCATGATTATTGAACTTTTAAAACAATCTATGTATACGCCTTCGGCACTTAAAGTAGTGATAACATTTTTCCATTTTGTGCTTTCATCTTAATTTTCGCTTAAAATTTTAAGCGGAAGCTTTAGCGGATTTTTGGAGCCTGCAAATTTACTCGGGACCTTTTCTACTCATCAGTGTACTGAAATGTATACTAGTTTTTCGATTAATGACAACAGTTTGGTCGCTTTCTACTTATAAGTTCTAAACAACCCGAACCTAGGACACTGTACCTATAAGTCACTTACAAAGCAAACAAAGTTTACACTAAGTGTTACATGTTGCCAATAACAATAACAAATATTTATTGAGGATTCAAGTTTGTTTGGGTTCAACCATCGATATTTCAGTTCCGTCCGTTTTCTTTGCCGACAAATTTAACTTTAAATTTAAATGCGTTCTAGAAACTCAATTCGAAACCCATTAAACGCCCGTGCGATTTGTTCTCGATCAGGCCATAGTAGACTGGTTTTTTCGGTAGATTTTGAATTGGTATCGGTTGAGGTACCATTTGGCGCGCAACCAGTTGGCGCCAAATCGCTAGCTATGTGATTGTTAACGTCGACCAGTTTAGTTTCGTCGCTAGGGCTTCCAGAGTTTTGGGCACCAATACGCTTTTTGAGCGAGCCATGGCCTGATAGGCGCCGGACTGAAGAATTGAGAAAGTTTTTCACACGATTATTATTACTATTTGATGGCTGATGCTCGGGCGACGACGTTGCTGAAACGCTAGTTTCAGCTGTTGTTTCAATTGGTGGCTTTTTTGCGTTCGTGATTGGCTGCGACAAATCTGATGACGTCATTTTTGGTGAATCAGCGTCAGAATTAGGTTTATGCTTAAGCTTAGGCTTGGTTGAAAAAGGCGATTGCTGTTGTTGCTGGGCTTCGTGCGCGTCCAACGATGGGGGGCTTTGAGATGCGACGTTGTGTGCTGTTGTCTTGGCTTTTGAACGTAAATTGAACGAAACAGTTTTGTTTGTTGCGGTGGCGGAAGAATCTGATAGCGATGGCTGGGCTTGTGACGAAGGACCGGTGACACGCCGATCTGGCGGGGCTAAAATGAGTTAAAAGCGGATTTTCTGCCGTAAAATGAATTTTTAACTTTAGCTCGAACTACAAGGAAATAAAATGTATCTGTATTGCCCAATATTTTTATAAATTTAAAATTTACTTTAGCAATAAGTTATGCAAATTAATTCTAATTCGTCAAGCAGAAACCTATGCCCCTTAGTCTTCAGCTGTACCATTGCGGCAGGCACGTTTTTACATGCGCTCTTTATTCACTGTACCTGAGACGCATGGTCAGATAGGTACGTACACTGCAGCCAATGTTGCATGCAGCTACGACGGCACACCATTCTGTCAGCCTTGCCAGCCACCAACTATGTTAACTGCCGAGTTGCGCACAACTGTAGCATGCAGCTTTACTCCATATCTCTCACCATACATCTAAGATCGGGCGCAATATTTTTTCACGCAATTCACGGCAAAAAAATTGGACGATCCGAATATGTAACTTGAGAGTTTTGTGAATAAATAATTTTATATTTAAGAAGGCGTGCTTCGATCGCTATCTGCTTGTTGTTGCGACGGGACAAGAGTACGGCCCTCAGCGTAACATAGGCCAATATTTTGATCATTACATTGAATAAATTGCATAAAGGTAGAGTGACTGGAAATATTTTGCATTGATGTTGGGGTATATAAAATTATTTAGAAGCAATGCGGTAAACTGATTTTTGTTAAAATTTATGGGATATTAGGCGGGTGCCACCGGAAGCGAAATATGCCGCAGCCGGAGCCAAAAGTGAATCCAGAGATGAAGCGAAATTAGGTAGTTGAATTGATGTTTAATCTGCTATCATTAGCAAATATTTGTAAGGAATTTTTTAAATCTTGGTTTTACGCTTATTTTTTACAAAAGAAGGGCAACTTTTTTCCTCAACACTGCGTCAAAAGTTAAACCGAAACGCCTCAAACAAACTCTGTAACAGTATGACAACTTTTACTACCTAAATGGTCGGAACCTCCAGCAGAAATTTTACCGGAGCCGGAAAAAGACCTCCGGTTGTACCCTGAATACAACTGATCTTGGTCTTAGTAAAGATATATTTCACAACAAGATAGTTTCTTGTTGAATTACTGAGCCTAAAATGATTGGTATAGCTTCTAAACGTAACAATATATACCATTATAAAAATGCTTGATAATTTGTAAAATTTGTTCATTGGCCGGCCGACGGCCAAGAACCGGGCGACCGACCAATCATACGTCCCATTGGCCGGCAGCCGGCCGGCCAGTGGATAAGGTGGTAATTTACGACGCTAATTGTCATACATACCTTGTTTTGGTTCCTTCTTGCGCTGTTCATTAACTTTTTGGTATTCCCACGGTGTGATTTTCGCACGCTTCTCGTCTTCTTCGGTTTGTGGCACAACCAATGAATGAGTCCGTGACAACGGTTCACCTACGGTTAATTCAAGTAGAGTCTGTTGACGCTCTAGCGTCTGATGAGGGGTGGGTCGTTTTTGCTCCCCATTCGGAGCCGCCTGGGGTGGTGCGTCATCTTTCTGGGGGTACGAAATCGAAGATCCGCATAACGAAGACGCAACCGGACTACTAATAGCAGCTCGGTTTCGTTTAGAGCCAGCCGATTTAGGCTCTGTCAATGTTGAACGACCCCCTGGACCTTTCCAGGGTAGAAATCGTTGTTCAACATTGTTGAATACCGCCGGCCATCCGCGTGAAGAATCTTTGTCTCGTGTGGTGCACGAGTCTTGACCTAACGCCCCCTGATGCCGAGCCGCGTAGCGTCGTAGATTATGTCTACGGATCAGTAGTAGCGCTAGTACTATTGCCAGTACGCCGAGTAGTACTAGTGCTAGTACTGTAAACAGAATTATGAACGCTGTTCGCGTTTTTGATTCGTTCAAAAGCGCTGGATCCAACGTTGGTGCTGGTGTTGTGTGCCATATTTTTTCGCCTGTCATCTGAAATGATGGTTAATGTTTAGCTTAAAGCGGCTTAGGCTTTAAGGTTAGATATGCGTTTAGTTCAATATGCCTAAACTTCACCGAGAATATTAAGCCAAACCTATAACTTTAAGCCCACCTAAAACTTGATCTTTCATCATGGGGTATTGCTTACAATCATGGAAAGAGTAAAGGTTGACGTATGTGGACAGGGAGCAGTGAGCACGTAACAGACTGGTGAAACTTGTCGAATTTGGCAATTTTCAAAACTAATCATTGGAACCTGGCGGAAAGTGAGCGTAAACTCTGCTGGCGACTCATTAGCATAAAATTAAGCTGGTTTCAAATAATCTATCAAAAATGTCCTATTAAGCATTGTGCAATTAGTCGTACGCAGGAAGTTGCTAATAAATATGGTAAGTTCTAAAGGACGGAAATACCGTCACACAGCAGTTATATATAACGCAGTCTTCTATATCGTTATCGAGGGTGTGTACTGATCTGAAATCTGCGCAAAATCTTATCAACTGTGTGCTCATAATTTGTGAACGAATGTTGAATTTTTATGTTATTTCACATTAGCTGCTACAGATATAAAATTTACAAAAAATAACACAAAGCTGTCATCGACATAAGCGTTTTTGTGTCTTGAGCATGCTGAAACGACCTTTTTCGCAAGCTGTTAAAATGGGACAAATGCTAAATGCAAACTGTAGCACGCCTTTTCGACAGTTAATACAGTTATCACTAGTTAGGGTTGCGCTATACTATTGTTGACGTCCAGCGCCGTCCGTCAACCGTACAGCGTCGTCCGTCACCGTGCGCTGCCGTCTGTCACCGTTCGGCGCCGTCCGTCACCGTGCGATATCGTACGCAAATAACTCACGTACAATATTGCATGGTGACGGATAGCGCAGTACGGGTGACGACGGACGACGCCGGACGTCCAGTATAGGCAACACTTAGTTAGCTCTGTAGTCAAATAATCAAGCTATTGTCGTGACATTGATGACATAGCTGTCACGATTAACTGTAAAACGGTAAGTGGCAGATTTTTGTATATTGAGGATAGCTAAAGGAAAAGCATCAGTGTGTCAAACGGTTGCAGTAAAGGATAGATATGTTTCCAATGTGATAAATTTTGTTGTCATTTGCGGATACTGATTTTTATGGACTTTCGAAATTTTCTTTTGTTTGTTGCTAAAACTGTATTACTAAAATCAAGTGTGGCTAACGAAGCGGCCAACAATGAGTCCAATATATTACAAAATGCTTCATGCATTTTGCGGCTCCCAGTTATGTTAGCTAGCGTAACGTTGCTTAAATTTCAAGAGATTGTATTTTTTTTTAAATTTGAAAATATTTGTTATAAACGGCACCTTATCACAGCTGTAACTGGTGTCTTCTGGCGGTTCACAATGCACACTGCAATTTGGGCCATAATAGTACGGTTCACACATCAGATATCCGTCTTCGGTACACTTGTATCGGCCGAATTCGTTTGGCTTACACCGTCTGTAATAAACGCACTTTTCGAAATATACTTTTAATACTAAAGTTTACTTCTGTTATTACAGTTTAATACATTGCGTATTTCACTTCCGTACTGTGCTGTACTTGGTCCGGGAACCAGTACCGGAGCAGGCTAGGGTTGGCCTGACAAAATTCCAGGGTGAAATCGCTTTGTGATGTTCAAAATATTTTTCAAATTGTTTGTTCAAAATATCTTTAGAGTGGGATACCTCGTTTGGGTGGGGCCCCCAATCGGGCGATATGTGAGTGGACTGCTCTGGCCCTGCCGGAACCATTAATGTAGATCTAATTAGGTAGATTGATATTTATAATTTACATTAGAAATTTTGGACCTAATTACTGATATAGACTTCAATTCATTCAGATTGAAAATAGTTATCATTGCAATTATTACCCCTTCCACTATTATTCGGTAACTATAACAACACACCATGAAGACTATTATGCGTACGCCAGGTAAGTTTTGGAGGCGTGTGATGGATGCTGAATCTTTTTTTGTTTCAAGAAAACAAAACTAGGCATACAGTTTAACCAAGAGTGGATGATCACTCTTTATAACAAGAGTGTGCAACTGGGTACATTCTGTGTATTAAAGAATGTACCCGGCACGCGTTGCGTTTTTGGCCTTCCCGTTCTTGTTTAGATGGGGTCTGTATGCAGTTTCATATTGTAGTAAAGGAGGAAATTGTAACCCCCCTTGTTTAAGGGGGGTAGGTCTACCGAAGCATACTGTTAATCTCTTGCTTAACCCCCCCCCCCTGATTGAGGGGGGTCGAACAAAATTGCAACGCGTGCTGGTACATTCTTGAATACACAGAATGTACCCAGTTGCACACTCTTGTTATATCATCCACTCTTGGTTAAACTAATTCTTGGATTTGGAATGATTTATAATCATGATGTCCAGCTGCTGTCTTTAGAATATTGAATAAGTTCATAAGTTTCTACCTGTCACAATATGAGCCAAAATAATACAGAGCACACGTTAACGTATAATACGCAGATAAATAGTCTTGAGTTATCGAGCTTCCTGGGGCATGCAAACGTGGCACTGTAACGTCAATTGCGGTTGCATTTGTTGCAGATAATTCAGGTGTAAAACACCATGTATTGCGTTGTGCACATGTTTGCGATAAAAAATCACAGTCTGACGCGTGTCGACGTGCTATAGATACTAAAAATCAAATAGATTAAAACACACAGTAAAACAAGAAATTGATACGAAACAGAAAGCGAAACAAAATTTCTGCAACTGTCCCTTGAAAGCGTTTACTTGTCTTGTACCAAAAACTTGAGCGATAATGCAAGGTTATACTTACTAATCTTTTTTCAAAACTTAAGTATATATGCTTTAAAGATTCGGACTCAACGTTTTGATCCTGGAGTCATTTATGCGCTGCAATTTGGATAATTGACATTTATGAACTCTAAATAGGGTTTAGGGACCGTAACCGCTTACGAACTCTTATTACCGATACGGAATTCTATTGATTGGGACTCAAACTGGGGACCCCTGTTATTACCCCCATTTATTCAGGTCACTACAGACATGCCCCCGTGACACCATCACAATTTCTTTGGGATCAAAGCAGGATGGGGGGCGGTTGCATCGCAAGACTCCACCTTAAACGACTTTATTACTAGAGCGCCAGAAACAAAGTATCAACAGTGCGTCGTCATAATTTTTAGCTGTTCTAAAATAATGACCTAATGAAAAGCAAAAAATGCTTATGCCGCATCATTCGAAAAATATACACAGGATATATTTTGTACGGTGAAAATAAACAAAAACCCAAATATCCGGATATGAAAAAATATCAATGCTCCAGATACACTCGATTATAATACTCAGTCAAATATCGCTATATTCAGGCTCAGAATAGAGCACGCTGAAATATAATTTTTCAACGAAAAAATTGAAAAAATAAAACAAAATGACAGTAGATTTTATAGTTGTTTGATACCATCAGATATGAGCCTGTTATAAAACCCGTGCGTGTATCACAATTGACAGTGTACCAAATACAGGTCAAGCAAAGCAGCGAATCATGTTTAGGACGAAATTTGAAGGGGTCATTCGGGTGGAACTTAGAATAGTTGGTCAATGTAAATAACAGGGGCGGAACCGTTTTATAAGTATATTCCTAAGCCTAAGCTCAAGCCTAAGCCTAAGCTTAAGCGTAAGAATGAGCATATTCCTACGCCTAAGCCTAAGCCGAAGCCTAAGCCAAGCAAAGATTTAGCTTACTCTATTGCAGTCACACAGAAAAAATGTTCCGCCCATGATCTTTACATTGGCCGAATAGTTTACATTCGGAGCCGAAAAGCACCCAGCAAGGCCATAAATTTGCTAGAGAACCTAAATCCTTACGGATCCTTGTTAATTATTTAGAAACTTTCTCGATAAGCGTAAGCCTAAGCCGAAACCTGAGGCTAAGCCTATGCGTAAGCCTGAGAATACGTAAGCTTCTCTTTATGCCAGTCTTTCCGTCTCCCAGTAAAGGGGTTCGCTGTAATTAACATAGTCCGTTCCCTGGGCCACTGGCTCGACCTGTTGTGGTTTTGTTTACTTATGTACTTGGAGTATTTGACTTAATTGGTTACAAATGTAACCATTGGCGGTTCCAGGAATTTTTCAGGGGGATGAGCTGTTAGTTTCTATTATTAATATTTTAGACCGTGAATAAAATCGCATTTCTTCTTGAAATTTAACTGTGTGTGAAAGTTTTCGGGGAGGGGGGTGGACGTCCCCTCGCCCTGCCCTCCCCCCTCGTAACCGCCCGTGGCTGTGTCATAACTCGAACTTTTATGGTTAGGTTTAGTTTATTACTGAAATAAAACAGATTTTTCTCGTTAAACATATCGAACGTTCAACATTAATCAAAATGAGCTCTGTTACGAACAACGCACATTTATGCTTATAGAAAATTATATTTAACTCATTTTGCAATAGAATATCCAATATCGCGCTGAATAATTTTGCTTTACAGCCATTTTTCGACCCTAAACAATCCAGACCACTCTGTGTATTTTCACTCATGATGCCATTAATAAAAACCTTTAGGATTGCGCAACCTTGCCATGCGACGCCACGCATCATGCGAAATAAAATTCTTACGAGACACTTTTCTGAGCGACGCTAGACGGCGCTACACGGTAGATATAGTAAAAGATTTACATGTGTGACTCGCGGCACCGCGCGACGCCGGAAAGTGAAATACGGCGTCAAGCTGTTGTAAACGACCATTCCAATTTTTATATACGCTACGAGACACCGGACGACCGCTGTTTACGGCCGCTTGGCGTCGCGTGTCACCACCGCGTGCGGCACCGCGGGTTTCTTAAACATTATTTTTAACATAACGCACGGCGCCATAACGCAACCTACAACCTTACAATTTACTGCACTTAATATTTTATTTTTTCAAACATTTCGCTGCACTGTCGCGCTTACAAAATAAGTTTAGCACATTCTGATTGGATTGATGTCAAAAATTTGTCTGTGTTTGTACTGCAAAAATAATAATTAATCACCATTGAAGTAAGCGATTCAAGCAGTAAGAGTTTTTCGGCTTATGCGTGATTCAAGGTTTAATAACTAACTTTGAATTTCAAACTGAAACCAACTTGAAATGGTAATATATTTTTTCGTATAAATCCAAATTAAGGTTGTGACAAACCCGTAGCCAGCTCATCATGTTGAACGGGGTCAAGGTCAACCGACGGGTAGAATTTGTATATTTGGCATAACCAGTGTGATTACAACTCTTCCAACGGAAGAGCAAACATTTTTAGCAGGGTTCCATCGCAATTCCGATTCCGGCTAAAATTCCGGATTCTGTTCCGGTTATGAATTTTTAAGATGATTCAACTTTAGACTTTGCTTGTTTCGTTTTGTTTCGTTCATTTGCAATTATTCTGTTGGTTTTTTCTTGGTAAATATTCCAAGTTGTTACGTATACAGAAAAATTTGATTCCGATTCCGATTCCGCGTCAGACCAAATCTAGTTCCGGTTGGAACCCTGATTTTTAGAACACAGGTTAATAATCACAGACACTACGTAGGCTTCGAGTCCGTACCAAAGTCAATTTTTAACCAAAACTTAAAAAATTTGAATTTAATACAGAAGGAAAGCAACAATTGTTTTTCTTCCTTCCCATATATCAGGTTGTAATCGGACACCCGTTTCAGTTTCAGGTGTAAAAATCGGGGTTTGTTTTCGTTTCCGTTTAAGAAATACCGAAAATTCCGTTGTAATGCGCTCAAAATTAGATATTTATCACATATATCTCGTATTTGTTCATTACGAGTATGCTGCAATTATCCAAAATACAATAAAAGTTACGAAATTCATCCAAAAATATTGTGGTGAATCCGTCTTTTTTCTATCAAATTTGAGAAAGCCCGATGAATATTTCAACGCCTCAAAAGTGTTGGCTGGACAATAAAACATCTTTGAAACTCGTACACTTCAATATATCTTTTCCGTTTCCATTTACGGTTCCGTTATTTTGATCACTATCTGTTTCTGTTATTTTTACTATCTGTTTACGATAAACTCTGTAGCTGTGGTACCATAATCAAAGTCGCTAGCCCTATATCACTATCGGAGAACAACTCAAACTGTCAAAATCCAGGCATGGTTTCTGTAAAAAAAGCTGCTCAAGCATGTATTGCGTGATATTATTAGACATAATCTTTACTGGTACTTATAATAGCTGTAAAATTTGAAAAATTTCTAAAATATAAATAGTTGACAAAAATTATGAATGTTCTTGCGTGACTGTTAGCTTGAAATATGTAAACGAGAAAGTTTGTCATGTATATTAAAGTCGAGACATAATGTCTAAAGTTTTAATAAGTATTGCGTAAAATTTGGTTCATTAAAATGAACATACAGCCAGCGGCGGATCAATGAAAATTAGCGAATGTATCACCATACTATCAGTCCTGTCGAGCTGAAACTTTTGTGATATAAACGGTTGATCAGAAGCGCACAATAAGTTTTGAAGCGAAATAAACATAAAAATTTGACACTGAGACACGAGTTCAAAAATTTTCCGCCTACTCTTAATAAAATATCAAAAAATTTGCTAATTAATGCGCTTTCAAACTGTTAAGCTTTAAACTTAAAAGTATATTCTCCCACTGAAAATTCGTAATCCGCACAGTTTCCTGTGTAAAACTCAGCGCATCACTGGCCGTATAGCAATTCACTTGTTGCAAAACCTATTGCTAACTGTTGATAGATGCTATAATCATTTATAAAAAAATGAGCTTTAAATATCAAACATAAAATTTACCTGGTACCGCAGTAATAGTCGAGGTAAATTTGATGCAAACAATATCGATATCACCAGACGCTAAATCAAACGCATAAATTTGACTAAATACACCTGACGTTCCGTCAACACTGTACATAGGCAAAATGTCCCGTGGCACGGTACGCGTTCCTTCAACACTGTTCATAGGAAAAATGTCGCCAGACACGGTACCTGTTCCGTCTATGCTGTTAATAGGTAAAATGTCGCGTGACACAGTACTCGTCAATGATGTTTGAGCGAAATAAATAACCGGATGACATTTGTTTTCCGGAAAACTCAGTGAGCGATCTAGCAATGACGCACCCATATAGCTGAGGTGAACGCTGATTTCGCAACCGCAACTCGCAATTTGATTGGTTGCAATTGAAGGACAAAAACTATTTAATGCATTGTCAAATTTTGCTAAATAAAATCCTACTCGAAATACAAATGTCGCTGAGGTTAGCGGTTGAGGTATTAACAAGAGTGCAGCGGCGACAAGAGTCGTTAGTGCGTGTGTAACACACCTGTAAGATGCGGCTAGCAGGAACGTAACCGACGCCGGACGTTGCATGATGAATACTGTTACGGCTTTTGGTGCTGTTAATGTTTTAAATTTATTAACGGATATAAAAGTAATACAAAATAACTTTAAAATTATTTAAATATTAAAAATTTGAAATAATTATCGTGTAAATTTTGTCTACAACAAATACGTCCGTTGTAGCCTGCAACTGGACGTTAAAATTCCCGGAGTCCAAACCGGATCCAGAAGTTGAAAAAATTGCCGAAACCCGTTAGCCACGAACTGGTGAAGGACGTAAATTAACCATTCATCTGTAATATTGTTTTGTGCTTTGTTTTGCAAAATTTCAAAAGTTGAGACCCTGCTTCATATTTAACTGCGAATGTATTGCATAAAAAAATAATCAGAAGTTCTCGAAACCACCCAAAAAGGGGCATAGTAATATTATAACACTGAAATTCGTGCCAGTAAACATCGTTTGTAAATTAACTTAAATCCGAAGAAATTTATCTTCCAATTTTTGCCTTGTTTTGCTCCACTTGGGGGGCCCGCCGCATGGGGCGATAAATTCCGCCCCGCCTCACTCTGCCCCATAAAGCACCTCGAACACCACCCCCCACTTAAATCTTTTGAAGAAAACTGTTAAATATTCAAAAATTTAAAGACTTTGTACATTCACACGTCATATTACAATTTTGCAAACGTCAATATAACATCTGCTCAGCTCAGAAATGACGAATCCTTATTAATCTGGAATTTTAGAACCAACCAGTAGAGTCACTCTTTGAAACGTTTTCCTATAAATACCTGAATTTACGTAATTATAATAGGATTGCAGTTATTTAGCTAAAAATTCATTGCCATCTACTGATGAACATTTTGTGTAGCAAATACTTCAACTCAGCATGAGACTGTGTAGAAGAGATTCGAATTTGGTTTCAAAACTTCTTTTCTATTATTACAATAGTTCGATCAAATTAAAATTAACATAATATATCAACACTTGAAAGCAGTTTATAGACGTCTATTTCAGAAGGGTAACATTGGAAAATCTCACCATACCGTACGCACCCAAATTTATAATTCTACAAAAATCGGATTAAGGCCGAGAACTTTTAATTCACGTTGTTAGAAGTTACTCGTCACAGAGCGTGAGAATATTTCATGGTCATTTTCATATCTTTGTTTACGTTAAATTTGGTTCAAGAAAAATAAGCAAATTACGTGTGTATATTTATTTATATTTATATATCTGTTACGTATGTACTGTATTGACCCGAATAACAGGGGGAGAGGTAATAAGAGGAAGGGGTTCCCATTTTGAATCCGAATAAATTGGAGTCCGTATCCCTAATAAGAGTCCGTAAGTGGATAGAGTCCCTAAACCCTAATTAGAGTCCATAAATGTCAAATAACCCTAATCGTAGCGCATAAATGACTCCATGGCCAAATAACTTTAGTTCGAAACCTTAAAGCGCACTTAAATTTTGAAAGTACATTCCAAATTATAACCTTGCATTATCGCTCCAGCTATTGACACAAGACAAATAAACGTGTAATTCAACGGATAATTGCAGTACCAGATATATCAGTAACGAAGGCCGGCAGAGCGTGGGTTAAAAATAAATAACAGTCCGTAACCGAATAACAAGGGGGGTACCCTCTGGAGAGGCCAAATAAATATCAGTTCCCCTTTTATTCGGGTCCCTACAGTATGTATATATTGTATATACAATTTTTGCTTGAAAGTAAGCTCCTCAACAGCTTTTAGTAACAATTTAAAATGTTTTCTGGGCGATGTACATAAAACTAGAAATTGTAATATCTATAGTTTGCCGATGTTCGAAGCATGTAACCACGCCCCAAAATCATCAGTTTTAGTTTTTGTTTAACCCCAAAAAATTGACCCCCACAATAACGAACCGCATAAAGTAAATTAAAACTTGTATATAGAATTCTACGGCTAAGGCTTAGCAAAAATGTACACAGTAACATGGAAAAGTATATTTTAGTTGTATAAGATTAGCCATTGGTGCGCGAAAATCATAAACAAATACACAACTTTTGCATAGTGCATAAGAGGGGGCACCTAATTGAGAGGCAAAAAAAATTAAAGTCCCTCTTATTCGGGTCAATACAGTAAGACGTTCGATGCCCATGTATTTATTGCGCGTGCACATACACAATTTGTAGCTACTTACACCGTTTGCAATTACTGTATTGACCCGAATAAGAGGGGGAAGGGCAATAAGAGGGGGTTCCCATTTTGGGTCCAAATCAATAGGAGTCCGTATTCCTAATAAGAGTCCATAAGCGGATAGAGTCTCTAAACCCTAATTAGAGTCCAGAAATGTCAATTAACCCTAATTGTAGCTCATAAATGACTTCAGGGCCAAATAATTTGAGTTCGAAACTTTAAACCGTACTTAAATTTTGAAAGTACATTACTAAGTATAACCTTGTATTATCGCTCAAACTATTGAAACGAGACAAATAAACGTTTAATTCAACGGATAGTTGCAGTACCAGATATATATCAGTAACGAAGGGCGGCGGAGCGTGGGTTAAATATAAATAACAGTCCGTAACCGAATAACAAGGGGGGTACCCTCTGGAGAGGTCAAATAAATATCAGTCCCCCTCTCTTATTCGGGTCACTACGCTACTGAGCTACTTGCTTATAGTGTGTATTCTGTGCGGGAAAGGGTTTATTGTTTAAAACAAATAAGTTAAATGTTCATGTGTTGCAAGGACGAAACGCCTTTTTGCCAAAATTTACTTAACCCTTCTTACAGGTGTATACCATAACAGACTAAAACTCAAACTATGTACGCGAAATTGTCTTCATCTCGTTAGACTGAAGTCAGGCCCGTAGCCAGGGGAGGGAAGCTCAGCCTCCCCTGCAAAATTTTGCCCCCCCTAGAAAGTTTTCAACCTTGCTTGTAACTCATTGAAAACCATTGAATGCCCCTGCTGAAAGATTTAAGCCACCCCTCCCCCTAGCAAGATAAGCTGGCTGCGGGCCTCACTGAAGTTGAATAACTTGAAAGTATTAAAATAGATGAAATTGAAAATGTTCATGTGAGAAAGGGTTAATATTAAGCAAAATCAATTACCGTCTTTAAGTATAGAACATAAATGTCAGAAAACATTTTTCACTAATAGGACTGATTTTTATATAATTCCAGCACTAAATATTATAGCGCATTAAGGTTATACTTTAATTCTGCTTATAAAATAGCACATGTCTGTGTCCGTATTCTCTAACATGAGTAGTATCTATTACCAGGTAATACTTGGCCTTATAACTTGAAAACCAATGGCCAAACAGGCAAAAAAATGTGTCCAGTTTTTCTCAGTTACTAACATCTACGTAAAGTTTAGGTCGCACATACCAGAGTCTCTTGTTTGAAAACCTATTACTAACTGGTATAGGTACTACAATCGTATCCTGCACTACGAATCGCTCCGTTTACCTAACTCATCTGAATAGCGCAAACATTGCAGTACAAGTTTGTTTTTTGAAAAGCATTCAAAAGAAGACATTATCGTTTCACAATCAAATAAAAATCAGCCGTAACCAAACGAACCACGACCTGGTTTTGGTTTCTGAAAAAATATCAGTAAAACGCCTAAAAATGTTACTAGTATCTGAGCCCAAAGACCATCAAAGCATTATAAAGTACCCTCATCTGTCAGAGGGTTTTATTTTCTGTCAAAAAACACCCATTGTTATATTAATGAACCACCAACCGGCACAACCCACGCGCCGCCCTCTGTCCTTGAGCTCCTATATGTCTAAAAACAACCGCATATTGGTGATAACTAAAAGAGGGGCCAATGCTAAGAATTTCCTGGGTGCAATTTAAAGGGACCTAAGTGTCATAACAGATATAGAACTATGCAGAAAATTTGGCGAGCAAATAGCGAAACAAATCAAACTCAGTTTTTTAATTATATCGCCAATTCAAATTTTTCCTATTTAAAACTATGCTTGAACCACATTTTTGAATTTTAAAACACCCATGTCACCTTCAAACAAAAGATGATGGTAGGACCTCAACCCTTTCGTAGAATGAATTTTGCCCCCATTAAAAAGTTTCAACCTCCGTGTAAAATAGGTCACTTAAATTCTTGCATGCCCCTCCAAGCAAATTTTCAACCTACCCAACATGGTGAGCTGGCGAAGGGCAAACCTCTGGTTATTTTGTTGCTGTCTCGTTCACTGCTTCCTCATCACAAGCGCAACAATAAACATTTTTGAAAAGTTTATCTTTGAAATATAAATGTTCAAAATTCGTGTAAACAATCACCGAAAAATTGTATTTTAAGCATCGGTTCTGGCTAAATGAGAACGCAAAAGATTATTTTGGCAACGTATACTCTTGTTTGATCAAAAAACAAAGTTACCCCTGTTTTGGGAAAGCAAATGAAGCTTCCTGTAATGCACTGGTTGCCTTCTCACTTTTCAGTATCCTCCTGGTTTAAAGGAAAACGTTCGAGCTCTCTTGTTACACAACACAGTTTTCTCCGGTTTTACAAAACAACAAGCATTCCCTCCTGCTACACAGGAAGAGAGATGATTAATTATAAGACTTTCAGTTTTGTTTCTCTGATTTGCTAAGATGACGGCTATGACACTTAAAAACGTACAAAAGGGACAAAATGAAGCTGTATGTATGTGTAAAAAACTTGAGTTGAAAAAACAAAAGGCTCTTGCACGCTCCGACTTCATATTTAAGGTCAAAGCTTAGGCTGTTAATGTTAAATAAATTTTAACAGTCTTAGAATACTTTTTGCCATACATAAACCTGAGCCTGAGCCTAAGCCTAAATGTGGATGCGACTGGAAATGTACAAGAGATAAAATGTCAATTGAAAAAACCGTTTGGGTGCGTAGCGCGCAATTCGTGGAGTGGGAACGTGTACTCAAACAGCGTAATTTGTTAGATTTTGCAAGTTCCGAGTTGAAATTGGAGTTGATTGTAAAATCTCAATTTAATGGATAATTTTATAGATCGTTTAGTTAATATACCTTGATGCATACTTTATTTTGATTATCAGGTGTAAATAGTCTTCTGAATAGCTTTCCCAAGCACCGCGCAACAAATCAAAGCGTATTAAACTTGATCAGAGACAAGTTCACAATTTCACTTTGTCCGCCTTTAGATACCCCAAGTCGTACTTGCGCTTTAGACTATCACAGTGCGTAAATGAGATGAATTACGGCCTGTATTACAACATAAAAACATAAAAACAATAGAAAAGCATAAAATGCTGAAATTACCTTCGGTTAAGCTAAAAAATGGTTAAACAGTTAATTACCTGCAATAGTGGAACTGGTAGGGATAACTGTAAGCCAGGTGTAAATCCAGATCGGGGCATAGATTAAATGACTCATCCCATCCTTATTTTGCCGAAAATTATGCAATGGAAATTGTTCAACGGGATCTAACAATGCGTTTTAAATTTATTTTATCTTAAAAATATGTCGCGGAAACACTATACTGAAGTGACCCGAATAAGAGGGGTTACCCATTTTGAGTCCCAACCAAAAGAAGTTCGTATCCCTAATATGAGTCCTTAAGCGATTAGAGTCCGTAAACCCTAATTAAAGTCCATAAATGCCAATTGTCCCTAATTGTAGTGCATAAATGACTACAGATGGAAATAAAGTTGGGTTCGAAACATTAAAGAAGCCACCAGCAATTTTTTTTCATCTATTTGTATTTATTGACACTATCCAGGTTTATAAAGCAACATTCCTCAGTGGGTCCACGTTATTTTGGGGACCATCACTTCGGACTATAATGGAGTGAAGCTTAAGCTATAAACGAATTTTTTGCATAGGTTTTGGCGTAGGCATAGTTGAGGCTTAGGCTGGGTAATATACTTATACTACTGTTACAGACCTCGGCCCATGTTACTTTAAGGGGCGTGCAGGTTTCTGATGGTTCCATAAAATAGAGTAAATCTAGATTCTAGATTACATGTTTTTGTTTAGGCATAGGCTTCGGCTTAGGCTTAGGCTTAAGAACACATTTTTGCAACGCTTATGTTTAGGCTTAGGCTTATGAAAGCGCTTAATTTTACTGTTACGCCCCTAAAACTAACATTGGCCCACACCTCTATGATTGTTTCACCAGTGCCCAGTGTATACTTCAATAGACTCTCAGCCCCTTCAATGCTTTTACAGGAACATCGGCGATTTATATAGAACAGACCCGAATATTAACGTTAATATTTTTGTCTCTTTGCAATGCCATAGACATGGTTTTGAAATCAAAACACTTGACAATGGTAAAATCACATGCTTATTGCTAATCCGATATAAGCCGCTAGTAAAAAAACAAGGGCTCTCCAGCCGTATAAGATCGTATTTGTCTGAGTGGCAAATTATTGTATACTTTTGCTACGGGCAAAAATGAAAACGTGACTATTTCACTAGTTCGAGCGCAAAATATAAACAGGGCCGTTAACTGCAGGAACGCAAGAAGTAAAGCTCGTATAATAATTTTTTCTTCCAGTTTCTTTTTAGTAGGGCTGCTTTAACAGATTTAAACGGGGTAAAATCAGTTTTCGGGTTTGAATTGTTAAATATAAGGTATAAATTGCACTTCAAAGTAAAATTCAAATTATTTAATAACTCGTACAATCAAAATGTTATTTCGCTTATATTGCAGCCGTATGTATTAATTTTTGTCTATCTGCATCATATGTATGTGGTAGGCCAGTCTGCTATTCAGGCCAATTACCACTTGGCCTTGGCGAATCTGCTATTTGAAGCAAATAGCAGTTTGGGCTAGGTCAAATAGCGATTGTGAGATGCCGCAAAACAACAGTAATGTAAGATCAACGCTGATTGGTTAACGGTATTGCGTCTGTCCAAATAACCCAATTTGATTGCTCTAAGCTCAATAGCAGTTTAGCCCAGGCCAAACTGCTACTACATAAAGTCGCAGATTGGCCTACGCCAATTGGTAATTGGCCCGAATATCAGGTTGACCTACAACATATATACAGTTTGTACCTTACGCTTTGAATTTGTTATGTTCTTTATGTGAACATTAATTATCTCAAAACGATGCTCAAACCATATTGATGTATAGTGAAGACAAACATTTTTAGAATGACATTGCAAGTTTCATAATATATTTATTGCTATTAACAAAAACTTATCGCAGTTATCAAAATGAGACATCCCAAGCACCAAATATAAGCTTCAGCGACGATTGAATTATTTGAACCACGTAAACGTAATTATTAACAAAAATAAAGTTTTTAAATTCATTGGATGGCATGACACCGCTGGTTCTCTCGGGCTACGCACGCCCCCTTCGCTATACTATATTGCGTAAAAACGCATAACGACGTTAACAGCAGATGTCATTAAAGAATAAAGCTAAATCTAATTGGTTGCAATTATTCTTAAATTCCATTTTTCTCAAATTAGACCAATTAGCTGAACTGTGGCAATATACTTGAACAGTAAAACAACTAATCGAAAACGACAAGATTTTTATTTGTAGAAGGTGCCAGGATGCAACCCGGGATAAAAACGCGGAGCCAAAGGTTGTCTAATTTTGATCCAGTCAAAACAGTACACTAAGCAACGCAATCCAGCAAAATTTCTGTCGGAACCGGAGGTTGGTTTTCTGCCGGATCTGAAGGCTGACCTTCGGTTGTACCTTTAGAAGCTAATTATTTCAGATTTAAGCATTTTTGATTTGACGTAGGCTATAGAACTGCAAGAATTGTTATTAGCGAATGCAATTATAAAAATGTCAGTGTGTACTATAAGGTAAAACGTCAAATACAAAAATACAAAATATGCTTCTCTTACGTATATGTAAATAGTAGACCTTATGACCGGTACGAGCTAGAACTAACTTAGTAGGGTTCAAAAATTACAATTCGGACTAATTGTGTATTGCACCTTCATGTTAAACAGCCAACGATAAATTGCTTAACTTTCAAATTAAACAAATAAAGTGTTAGCTTTAAAATATATTTTTTGTATTTAAAACAGATTCCGCTTCCGAGAGTGGAATTTCACATGTGCCGCTCTTACAGTTAAATTATTTCAAGAACTATATCGCTAACTGGCGATACGTGCTATACACACAGTTAACAATATGGATTTAGAGATGACTGCACGCATTTGGGAATTAGATACTGGCGCAAAGCAAATGTATACATATTCTATAGCAATGAAATGTTTTAATATATTAATAAAGTTTAGTAAATTTAACATCACAGTCGCAGCAGGAGCACAAAACAAAACACATGCAATACCTAAGTGTAAAAACTATGAAAAAACAATATATTAATACTTTTGAGACAAAGGAGCACTCCTATAAACTCGAAATTGTTGTTAGGCTTATAGTACAGAATACGCTATACGCATATTGACCGTATTCTGGTATGTTTCTGGCACCTATTGCCAATTGATAATAGATCAAGGGTGGGTTTCTAAAACCTTACTTAAGTATACTTATGTTTTTCTAAATTACTTGCTTAAATCATTGACTTTAGTAAATGCTTAACTTTTTGTACCAAAATAAAAAATTGCAAGTTATTGAACAGTGCCGAAAGAAGGAAGCCAGAAATTAGCGATATACTAAGGAGGTCGCATGGGCATACAATTTCAATTGAACCAAGTATAGTAATGCTACAACTGTTACTTTGTAAATCTACAAAATTTGGTGACTAAATGTTTATTTGACCTAAGTACAGTTTTAGAAACGATAAGTTGCTTAGTTACTTAGCAAATACTCAAGTATGAAGTTGCGTTTAAATAAGGTTTTAAAGACTCAACCATGGTATACGAACCAATGAAATGAAGACTTCTAAATGTATCAGTTATTTTTGCATTTATAGTGTTATGTTTTTTGTTTTCGGGGTTTTTAAGGACGGAGATTTGAAATGCTGCTAATGAGTTTCAACTTAGATGTCTGTTAATATTTAAGATAAATCGTGCGAAGGAGGTGAACTATAGTTAAATAAGATGCCAATTTTACGTTTTATGTGATTTCACGTTGAGTCAAGTGCGGACTTAGAAATTTCCGATGGAGGTAACATTATATACTGAACAAAATCTAGCACGTAAACGCGAGCATGAAGCCAAATGCCATTTGAGTGAAAATTACCGTTACAAAGTTTCGGTTTTGTGTCGATTCGGTAGACGTCCAATTCCTGGATACCGTTCAAGACACTCGGTATGCCTATGTTTTAGCGTTTTACAACTGTGATTGCTTAAAGGATAATCAATTAAGAATCAACTTTTATGCAGAACTGAGATGGAAACCTCGCGAGCGAAGTGAGTGAGAAGCTAAGTAATCGCATTTTTTGTATAAAATGCATGAAATACTAACGCAAAAGTTTAGTTGTCGTTGGCTGGCTTGGTAATATAAGTTACAAGTTATGTCCAAGTTGAAGTACCAGGGTCAAAATTGACGCGATGCAGTGATGAAACTCGTCTTGTTCGTGTTTAACCTTAATACAGTAAATAGATTTGTCAGTCTAAATGGTATAGATTAATCTGTATCTCTTTATAACCACGGCTACGATAATTTTCGTATTACAGCTACGTAACCCAGAAATATTGTCGCAGTCGAAATTTTTCAGGAATACTAGACTGCAGGCATTAGATACATTTTTAAGGAAAACTGCATTACCAACGCAAAAGTCAGAATTGGTTACGTAAAGAACCTTACAAATTTTCCACAGAACGTTTTAACAGGGTGATGGGCTAAGGTTCCAACGTTCCCCCCATCGGATACGCTCTTGAAGTAATAAAAAATGTTCAATCTATGTTATATACAAGAAACGACTGTGATTTGTTTTCTGGATGACAAACGAAAACATTCTATTTTGCAGAATTCAATTTAGATGACGTTAAGAGCTATACCGGAAATATAACGTCCTAGTTAACCCTTACAGCTGTGACCACGCCAAAATAAGCAATATTTACGGTCTACTAGCTATGTGACCTTAAAAAATTATATATAATGCCAAACTGTCTCAATGCTGATAGCAATTACTTAGAAACGGCTATGCATGGAGGCGCACACAACAGTCAGAGAGCAGGGCGCTAAATCTCACGGCATTTTTGAGGCAGGAAAAGGACACTTTACAGGCTGTGTAAAAATAATCTGAAGACGTCAAAAAATTTTACAGATGTGATTATCCTGTCTCGAAATAAAATCTTCGCTACGCCCTTGCTGATATGCATCAATCAGCTAATTTGAATACGGTATTGCAACAGATGTACATCCGTCCACCGCCTTGAATAGTGAACCTAATGAATTCGTGGAGTCTATGACGGTTGTTCAATATAACACGTTATGCTTTTATTCATATAGTGCATACAGCGAGAGGGAAAACGGTATTTAAACACCAAAGCGCTGTTGTATGCTTAAATCGCTATTTCGACTGAACTTCGGTTCATTTTGCAATCATAGAACATTTTAAGCAAACGAATTTGATAATTCAGACCACTGACCACGGACGCATTTTATGAGTGCATGGGCAAAATGACAAATTTGACCACTGCAGTAAGATTTATACATGTTTACTTCAGGTATTAAAAAATACATACAGAGAGAAATACCAAATTTATTCAACAGCGTAATTTGCGAGATTCGCTCGCGAAAATCGAAACTTTCGATCGGAAAGCCAGAACAATTTTTTGTATTCAGGGTGCTTGCAAAATTTTAGAAACCAAATTTCCATGCTCTATGTTCCCTGCTGTTTGCAAATCCTTGTAAAATTTCAGTATTAAGTGAAATATTAGTTTTGTGCGGATTCGAAGGTAATTCGTTTTCTAAAGCTACATGTAAAAAAGTATTTCTGAAGTTATTCAGAAACGTATTTTCTGCGGCAAGCCTGAAAAGTTTTTGTGATATTTAAGACAATTTTTCTAAAAATAATTGGAAAACGTTTATTTTCAGACATTATTTAAAAACTTTTTTCAAAACTCCTCTGTTATAACAGATACACTTTTCAAGTGCACCTTGCTAATCATGTTTCTTAAATGTAAGAATTTTTTTCTTAAATACTAGAGATATTATTTTGAGTGTACCCATGGGCATTTATATGGATACTAAGTAACTAATTTAACAATGGAAAGTTGATCTGGTTTCGGTGCGAATATATATTTTCCAGAACCTAAGACGAACAAGTTAATTTAGAGAACAAAAATACCTGACAGCCTTATTGTTGTGAAACTGAAACTGATAACGAACCAGTACTGAAATGGGCGACAAAAAGGGTGTTGTAACAGATCCGGCGTACGCAGCAAACGAGAATCTGCGCGTGATTTTTTCATATCATTCTTTAAAACGATTGGTTGGACCCTTTTACAAAACAGTGGTCGCACAAAGTAAGTTGAGTAAAATGACACTTTTTCAAAAAGTGTGGGGACAATTGAACCATAATGTCGCTTTTTCGAAATAATTGGCGTAAAAAGTTAAAATGTCGTATAATCAGACGTGGCGAAGTCGGCCGACAACGACCGTTTCCTCAACCGTTCCCGCCGACTCTGAATACGACATCATTTAACTTTTTTACGCTAAGTATTTTATAAAAGCCACATTTCATTATGTCGAAATAATAATTGCGGTTAGCTATGTCATTTTGTATCTGATACAAGTTTAAGACATCATTTGAAATTTGACGCTATAATTGCTCAAAGGTTCGCATAAGTGTTGGCAGTTTTACATTTTTTCGGCCTTTATGAACCAATTGTACCTGTAGCGGGCGGTGTATAAAATTTACAGCACTTGAAAACTTCTTTATGTTTTAAGGAAGTTCTTTCTTTGAAATCCAATATAAACGGAACTGTATACAATACTGAAACAGATGTGGTTAAAAGTTTAACTTCAAAATTAGGTACACGTAATAGTACGCTTATGAAGATTTATAGAGAATAAAGGTATATTTTGTTAAATTATAAAATGATTTTAATATTAAGAAGTTAAACCAAGGAACGAACGATGTCTGAAAAAGAACGCCGCTTGCTGTTGAAAATTGTGAGAAATTCACGCCGGTTTCAGGGCCATATTCTTACTGCTGTGCTACCTACGGCGCATGATAAATTGTAATTGTTGAGATTGTTTATATATTTATAAAATACCTCAACAGTTACATGCTGCATCTACAATTCAAATATTTAACTGTCATATGTTTTTGTTTACTGGAAACGTTTCATTTTCACACCTCCGTTTCCGGCTTTCTGGATTCGAACAAACAGTGTTTACGTCATCACTGTTTTGTCGCTGACCTACTTTAGCTCTAATCCCTATTGGATAGTTAATTCCGAACGGGTTCCAGGCCAAAAAGCGCCAGAGGGGAGCAAAGCCCTTTGTAAATATTTAGATTTCTCTGGAAGTTTCGATGTTGTGGGTAGATTAATATGCGAAATCTCCGTATGCCCGGTCTAACATTTTGTTTGCCACCTAACATAATTGGGCTAGTTACAAAAATGAGTTTGTATCACAAAGTTAAAAATAACAAAAATTAGAACAATACAAAAGTTGCTATTTTCAATCCATTTTTGCGTTCAATGGCTTTTGCGACCGTACTAAAGTAACAATTATTTATATATATTATATATTTGAAATGATGTATATATAGGTATCAAACCTTAATACTTAAAAGCACCTGTATTTCTTCTACTTAAGTGCAGTTCCGGTCCTATCGTTGCTTTCGGTTTCTTCGTTTCTTAGCCTTTTTAGACGTGTCACCGAGAAAGCAAATATTGAAACAAAAGCGTAACCAATTTTTGTAGTTCATATGCATAAAAATAAATATACGGTTGTATATTGACGTCAAATGTTATTTAGTCACGAATATTGACAACTATAAACAAAACGCTGCATACTTGCGTTCGTTTTCGGATATAAGCGGTAGGCACATTGTTTTAAGTTTTTTTTTCAATTTGGTTAAGACAACAATCATTAAATACAATATAGGTTGGTTTTGTACTTTCGAATGTAAATAATACGTAATACTTAAATGCACTTGGCAAATCATGCACCATAAACAGGGTATATAGATATTTAGCTGCAAAATGTTGTAGCGTTTGCTAAACCATTCACATAATTTGTATCGAGATAGAAATGTAGTCGCACATTTGTATTTCTCGTTGAGGGAGCACATTTTGGTGTTCTTAAAAGTTAAATTCATGCAAAACGTTTGGCTGTAACTTTGATCTTTGACGCCAGTTTGCAAGTGTAGAAGAACAGAAAAACACAACCGCGTTTTCAGTGAGGAACTATCGTTAAACTCAATGAGAATCTTTGAATTTTTCTTGATTCTGGCGAAATTTAGTCAGTCGAGAGCAAAACAAATTTTAGGACATAAATACAAATTCGACGTTTACTACTAAAATACTCAGTTTTAAACTGTTTGGGTTGCGCTTTACTTTACTGCGCCGGACGCCGGCGAGCGGCGACGGGAAGCCAGCGTCCGGCTGAGTAAAGTATAGCGCACCCTGACATTGCCATCTTCGGAGTGACGGGCTTATGCTGTGTGTTTTGACTAATTTCGGAACTGCGTTATAAACTTGTAGTACAGTGCTCACCAAATAAAGAAACAGGGTAGCGCTACTCTCTTGATGATATCCGGCGCCGTGCGTCACAGTTCTTTGCCGGTCCGTCACTGTGCGTTACCGTACGGTATCGTTAGCGAATTACTCACGTATAATACCGTATAGTGACGGACAGTAACGCGAGGTGCTGGACGGTGACGGATAGCGCCGTACGCCTACGACAGCGCCACCCATACTCTGAGCTACAAATGAAATATTGCATCTTAAAAATTAAGCACAGCATGCGTTTAGTTGGCATGAGAATACAACGCTTCGCATCTGACCCTACGTGATTGTCATACTAAAACAGATCATTTCAAAAACATTAATTAAACTGCTGAAAATAATGTTGTTTACAAACAAACTTTTCTGCCTGAAAATGGCCAATAGTTTTACATTTTGAATGTTCGAAGACTATGAGCCCATAAAAACGTTGCGAACAAAACACACGAAACACTTTTAAGCTTCTGCACGGATTTTATAGCACCCTCTCGTATTCCGTACACAATTGAAATCAATATTAGATGTCCCGCGTCAGTCAGGCATTCGCGCTCGCGCGCGAAAAGCCAGGAAAACTTTATTTATTGATATAAAGAGACAAGCTTCAAAGTGTGGGCATAAAAGCTTTGAAATGGAATTGCATCTCGATTGGCTTGTGTCGATGTTTATTATTTTACTAAGGTGAAAACAACAACAGCATCTCTGAAAAGTATAACTTTTTTCGTTCCTGAAAATTTGACTCAAATCAGCATGTATTGTTTGCCTGTTATTTGTGATGTATATACATTTAATATTTAGAATATTGAAAACAGATGTTCAAACCAATGTTTCCGTCAACGCAGGCGACAAGCATGTGCATGTGCAAACTGTGTAAAAAACAAATTCTGAAATTTTCGTCAATTTTATATTTAGTAGAGGATTTTCACATATGTCTTTAATTCTAGACTTTTTTCTGAAATTTTTCACAAATGTGTCAGAAAATTATCAAACTTAAAACGCTTGAAGTTTAACACATTATTGCAATAGCGCTTTAGCACAAATAAGCTTGAAATGTATATAAATCTGAGTTTGCTGATTTTCGAGATATATATTCTACAAGTAAAGATTACCCTTGGACGACGAGTCCTGAATAGGGAGCTGACGCTCACCGCAAAATGTCCTGGGTTTAACGTAAGATGCTTCCAACATGTGAACTTAGGTGTTTAGTTTGGAAAAGTCTGAACTCAACCTGAATTAGCCTTACAATTCGATAGCAACTCCTTGCACATGGTGTGCAACTACGTATATATCATAATCAGAAAACTAGCTGTAGAATACTAGTCAAGTATTTTTAAAAGTAAGAAATTTGTGTCTATGAATTCGCAATAGTAATAAAATTTTCTGAACAGAAAAAGTTTATGCTTAAACAATCAAAACGCAAATTTTTAAGCTTTTTAATTTAATTTTTGAAATTCCAAATATTTTAGTTTTGCATAGTTTGGAAAACTAAACGTGCAATGATTATTTTGGTCGAATTATTATCAAATGTATGTGCTCTCTCGCCATATAAATCATTTGACATCTCCGAGGTGAAAAAATGAATTCAATCCATAACTGCACACCCATTCCTATATACGTTTTTTCAAAGGATTGTATTTGTTGACTTATTGCAATGCCACGAACCTCTTTTCCTTGTTATTTTGACAAAATGCTAAGATTGACAACTGACAGTTGTGCAATCTTCCTATATTAATAATGATGATGTGTCATAAACTCACAGTTCCCCACGTGCCAACCGGTGTCAAAGAATAAGGGGGCGGAGGCAATAAGGAAATACAAAAAACATTCCACCGTATATATATACATATATACGTATATACATATATATTTATATTTATATATGGGTGCAATTGGATGTTGAAAATACCGGAGCCGCACTGAAAGGCAACAAAACTTGCCGGAGCCGGATGTGAGGTGAAATTATACAGTTTAAAATGATGTTTAATGTGTTAATTTTCGGAAATATCTAACTAGTATTCCGTAGTTGAACACATGTGCAACTATCCTATTATACTTGGTATCGGCATATGCTCCAAAGTGTTTGTTTTTAAGCAAGTCTAGCACAAGCTTTGAAACTTGAATGAAAACGTTTCAAAGTAGGATTGAGGACATAACATCCTTCATCTTTAAGTATATATGGCAGAAACCTTAACTTCACTTTGGTAAAGTAAAACGTGTCTTAAATTAAGGCTCGTCGAGAATATATATATTTTAACTATATATATAGTTAAAAATGTGGCCGAACATAAAAATCGCTAAAATGTTAATTTTTAGTTTATCTGCTATTTTTGTACGGACGCCTGCAGATCAGGGCGGCTAAAAAATAATCTTTGGTGGGGCGAAAAGGCCACAGACCACCCACTTTTATCTCTGCGAGAGTCCCACTCGCCATGCGGGCTAGCCAGTTCTCATAAGATTTATTGAGGTCTCCAAATATATATTCCATTAGGATCCAATGTGATGCACCGGGCCTCTTGTTGTTCACTGAGGCCTCCATGTCGTTCACAAAGATCCCGTTAAAAATATCCAAGTATTAACCTAGTCAGTAGTATTTTGCGCACTCCTTCAGATTAGGTGTCTTGAGCGTCTGAATTTTTTGGACTAGTCAAAATTTAGACTATTTTTCTGCAAATCTGACCAACGCATTTATTGGTCACCCGAAGTGAGACCTCCTACAAGCGCAGAACGCCTCTGAGAGAAGCAGAAGTACTTGGCTCGGTACTGCACTCTTTCCTGGTAAAGGAAAGTTTGAACCCAGGACGCCGCTTTGAAATATAAACTATATACACTTCGGAGCTTGAGCAGAGCTAAAGAGAATATACAAAATCTTATGAATACACTTAACCGCATTTGTCTAATAGAACAAAACATAAAAAGTTTAAACAACAACGTTATACTAAGAAACTCAATACAACAATTTTCTATGTATGAAAGCTTCTAACTTCCAGCGTACTTTACGTAAATATGTGAATTTGATGGAACGCTTGCAAAATGTTATGTGGATCGTTCTAGCTCTACTGTAGATGTGTACTTTAGTCAAATAGTTATTTGGTCACATGTATTCAAATTTTCAAAGTGCATAACTTTTATGGCCAATCGGCAATACAAAAGCAAGGCCCGGGAAATCTTTAAAAAACACTCTATTTTAAATACTTTAGTTATATTTTACTAACTTTTTTAAGTATAAGTGTACTAAATATTCAGTAAATATTTGCTTAAATAATGTAAATAAGTAAAACTACTGCTGTCATTTCGTGATTAATTAAGTAAACGTAAAGCTAAGAATTTTGTGTTTGCTTAAAATCAAGTAAAACTTTGCCAAGCATCATAGTAAGTAAAATCGACACTTATTCGGCAATAGTTTTGCTTATTTTTAGTATATTTTTCGTGAGAACGCCCATATATATTCCGAATTAGCAACGTGCGTACTAAATTACGATCGGTGCTTCTAGAAAACAGCTCTCTGAATTCAGAAGTACTGCACAACGGTCTTAGGTTTTAAACTAAAAACTCCTGCAAAATGTGCTACTGTAGTAACCCGAGGAGGTCTGATATTTATTTGACTTCTCCAGAGGGTACTTCCCTGTTATTCAGTTACGGACTGTTAATTATTTTGGCCCATGTATAGATCAGGGGCTTCCACTTTTCCACTGTGGAAAACTTACGACCGGGAGTGCATCGCAGCCACTCCTGTATGACGACCTGATTTTTCACGGTTGGTAGGAAAAATCGCGGGCATAGGTTTTGCTGTGGAAAAGTGGAAAATTCATAAGCCTGCATATTCCCTGGTTCGGTAGGGAAAATCTGTAGTGTAAAGTTTGTTTGGAAATCGGGAAAAGTGGAAAATTTAAAAGCTTACATTATTCCTGGGTCGGTAGGGAAAATCTGAAGCATAGGTTTTGGTTGGAAAACGGGAAAAGTGGAAAATTTAAACGCTTTGATTTTCCCTTGGTTGGTAGGGAAAATCTGTAGTGTAAAAGTTTGTTTGGAAAACGGGAAAAGTGGAAATTTTAAACGCCTAAATTTACCCTGGGTTGGTAGGAAAATTCTGAAGCATTGGTTTTGTTTTTAAAACGGGAAAAGTGGAAAATTTCTACGTCTAGATTTCCCCTTGGTTGGAAGGGAAAATCTAAAGCATAGGTTTTGTTTGGAAAATGGGAAAAGTTGAAAATTCCAATGGAACGATTTAACAACACATAGCAGATATTTGCTAAAATTAACAAGTTAAATATCATTTCAACGACCTGATTTCACCTCACTTGCGGCATCATCTCCGGTTCCGGCTACTTTTGTTCACTTCCGGCTCCGGATCTGGCATTTTTCACCTCCGGTTGCATCCTACAAACTAACAGGCAATATCAGAGCGGAACAATGCAATGAACAAAATCTACTTTACACAGTTAAACATAAATGAGCAGAGCATTTACCCGAAATAATACATGACTATTAAATATATCAGATTATGATAGTCCCAGCACAAGACTGGTCGAAACAAGATACCACCGAGTGGCCCAGTATTATCAGAACATAAGTCTGTTAACAAAGTCGACGCTTTGAGTGACGCCTTAAGGTTGTAAAAAAGTTTTAATTTGTTTTAAAGACGTTGTTGGCTAATGGCCGGAAAGCCGAGGAAACATAAATATATCAAATTTGGTCGTCGCTGACTTCCAACCCAGGGTAAATCTAGGTGTTTAAATTTTCCACTTTTCCATTTTTCAACCAAAACCTATGCTTCATATTTTCCCTACCAACCTAAGGTGAATCTAGGCCTTTAAATTTTCCACTTTTCCCGTTTTCAACCAAAACCTATGCTTCAGATTTTCTTTACCAAGCCAGGGTAAGTCTAGGCATTAAAATTTTCAACTTTTCCCGTTTTCCAACCAAAACCTATGCTTCAGATATTCCCCACCAACCCAGGGTAAATCTAGGCATTGAAATTTTCCACTTTTCCCGTCTTCCAACAAAAACCTATGCTTCAGATTTTCCCTACCAAACTAAGGTAAATCTAGGTCTTTAAATTTTCCACTTTTCCCATTTTCCAACCAAAACCTATGCTTCAGATTTTCCCTACCAACCGAAGGTAAATCTAGGCCTTTATATTTTCCACTTTTCCCGTTTTCCAACCAAAACCTATGCTTCAGATTTTCCCTACCAACCTAAGGTAAATCTAGGCCTTTAAATTTTCCACTTTTCCCGTTTTCCAACCAAAATCTATACTTCAGATTTTCCCAACCAAGCCAGGGTAAATCTAAGCATTAAAATTTTCCACTTTTCCCGTTTTCCAACCAAAACCTATACTTCAGATATTCCCCATCAAACCAGGGCACATCTAGGCATTAAAATTTTCCACTTTTCCCGTTTTCCAACCAAAACCTATGCTTCAGATTTTCCCTACCAACCCACAGGTAAAAATTTAGGCATTAAAATTTTCCACTTCTCCCGTTTTCCAGTTAACACCAATGCTCCAGATTTTCCCTACCAACCCAGGGTAAAATCTAGGTATTTCAATTTTCCACTTTTCCCGTTTTCCAACCAAAACCTATGCCTTACGCTTGAATTTTCCACTTTTCCCATTTTCCAACCGAAACCTTTGTTTCAGGTTTTCCCTACCAACCCAGCGAAAAAATCTAGGCATTAGAATTTTCCCCTTCTCCCGTTTTCCAACCGAAACCTTTGCTTCAGGTTTTCCCTACCAACCCAGGGGAAAAATCTAGGCATTTCAATTTTCCACTTTTCCCGTTTTCCAGCTAAAACCAATGCTCCAGATTTTCCCTAACAACCCAGGGTAAAATCTAGGCATTTCAATTTTCCACTTTTCCCGTTTTCCAACCAAAACCTATGCCTTACGCTTGAATTTTCCACTTTTCCCATTTTCCAACCGAAACCTTTGCTTCAGATATTCCCCACCAACCCAGGGTAAATCTAGGCATTGAAATTTTCCACTTTTCCCTTTTTCCAGCCAAAACCTATGCTTCAGATTTTACCTACCAACCTAAGGTAAATCTAGGTCTTTAAATTTTCCACTTTTCCCATTTTCCAACCAAAACCTATGCTTCAGATTTTCCCTACCAACCGAAGGTAAATCTAGGCCTTTAAATTTTCCACTTTTCCCGTTTTCCAACCAAAACCTATGCTTCAGATTTTCCCTCCCAACCTAAGGTAAATCTAGGCCTTTAAATTTTCCACTTTTCCCGTTTTCCAACCAAAACCTATGCTTCAGATTTTCCCTACCAACCTAACGTAAATCTAGGTTTTTAAATTTTCCACTTTTCCCATTTTCCAACCAAAACCAATGCTTCATATTTTCCCTACCAACCTAAGGTAAATCTAGGCCTTTATATTTTCCACTTTTCCCGTTTTCCAACCAAAATCTATAGTTCAGATTTTCCCCACCAAGCCAGGGTAAATCTAAGCATTAAAATTTTCCACTTTTCCCGTTTTCCAACCAAAACCTATACTTCAGATATTCCCCATCAAACCAGGGCAAATCTAGGCATTAAAATTTTCCACTTTTCCCGTTTTCCAACCAAAACCTATGCTTCAGATTTTCCCTACCAACCCAGGGTAAATTTAGGCATTAAAAT